>KN824396.1:28319-66442 GCA_000827415.1 Serendipita vermifera MAFF 305830
TATCGTCTTTCGTATTGCCCCGTTTTCTCTTCTTTCCACCCCCATTCGCATTGAGGTTCATATCCTTCATCTCTGCTGCTGCCGCTCTTCCAGCCTCTTCAACCTTCTCGGTCAGTAAAAGTGCCTCTTGTTCAGGTATCGCCCACTCCTCCATTTTCTTGCCGATGACCTCTTCAATGCGTAGATGGAACTCGAGGTCATACTGAGTCACAAATGTGACTGCTCTTCCTGCTCTCCCGGCTCTGGCTGTACGTCCCACCCGGTGGATATAGTCCTTCGAGTTTTGGGGAACACCATAGTTGACCACGACATCTACCTGAGGAATATCGAGACCTCGTGCGGCAACATCGGTAGCAATAAGGACTTGTCTTCCGCCCGCACGGAACTTGTTCAAGGACCCTAACCGAGTAGATTGTGAGAGTTTGGAATGAAGAGGAATGGCGGCGATATTGAGAGACCGGAGCATCAGTGTCAGTCGAATAGTATCATTGACAGTGTTTGTAAATACGATTAGACTTTTTCCACTCAAGCTCCGCAGCAATACCATTAAATTGACCTCTTTTCGCATGTGCGGCCCTAATACGTAGTACTGCTGCAGAGTGGAGACGGTGGAATACTTGCTTGATACCTCCACTTTGACGGGATTCACGAGTGATGCTCGTTGGAGGCGCTTGACTTTTGTGGTCATCGTCGCAGAAAAGAGCATAGTCCTCCTCTCCTTTGGGATAACCTTGAGGATTTTGTCAATAATGGGCCCGAAGTCCATGTCCAGCAGGCGGTCTGCTTCATCCAGGACCAGGTACTTGAGAGTCCGTAGGCTGAAACCTTTGGTGTTCTCGAGGTGATCCTGTAAACGACCTGGAGTGGCAACGATGACATGTGGTCGTTTTGCCAGAGCAACCTTTTGCGCCATTATGTCGAGACCTCCTACAATAACGCAGCAACGGACGCCCAAGTTTGCACCCAGTGCTTCAAATTGCTTTTGAATCTGATAGGCCAACTCTCTATGGACATTATATCCATTAAAAATGTTCCATATTCAAATAAACTACGACGTACCTTGTAGGAGCAAGTACGCAAGCGAAGAGTGGTTTTGGGTCCTCCCACCACTTTTGTAGGATCGGTAGCGCGAATGCGGCGGTTTTTCCAGAGCCAGTTTTTGCGACACCGATAATATCTCGATCTTGTAAAGCTGAAGGAATTGCTTGCGCTTGTATGCTTGTCGCCTTTTTATAGCCTAATGACTCTACCGCTTGTAAAAGATCTGGTATAAGGCCCAAGTCACTGAAATTCACATCGGAAACCTCTCCAGAGTCTTCAGCGAGCAGATCATTTTGATTGGAAGCTTCAGGAGAAGACCCTCTTGATGAGGATGTATCACTCATAAATTTTGGGTGGGAGAGAAGGTTCGCGAGCGTTTAAATGTGACTTATGGGGAATGCACGGACACCAATCACGCTCGAATAACATTACTAATCAAATAATGTACCATCCACGAGATGCATCACTATAGCCTACGCACTTGAGATGCGTCGAATCCCAGTTCCCCCAGAAGGCCACCTATGCCAGGAGAACCTTTACGTGGTCGTGGCCCGGTGAGAGAAGTAATCATGCTGAATACAATCAGCGGTGACGACATCAGGAAGTCGGAATACTCACCCTTCTGGGCCGCATACTAGAACCATAACGGATTTTCCAGGATTAGGGCGTTTGCTACGAGCGTCGATAATACCACGCTCTATAAATATACTCTCCAATTCTTTTCGGTCTATCCTCCCAACGTTTACTCCGCGAGGAATATCATCGGCCTCCCCATCTAACCTGTCTACGAATACCCGCTCTGTAAACCTCCCGGGAGAGCTTTCTCTATATAAATCGAAATCTTCTGTTATAATGGCGGGTGGCATTTGCGAAGGGGATTGGTGGCCATGTAACAAAGTGAAATGAGTCTTTGAACCAATAGCTGACGTGACAGGCTGTGAGGAGAAGAGAGCTTGATGCAGTAGTTGAGTGAAAGCAGTTATGCCTGTACCGCCTCCAATCTAGAGTCGGACCGTTAGTGCCAAAATCCACTGGTAGACGACAAAAAGTACCATGACGATTTCATCCCACGAACCAGACCTCCAGTCCCACTGCTGAACTGGTCCTCTGATCTCGATGTTTCTGTTCTTCTGAAGCTTTGAGATCCAATTTGAAACCTCGCCTCCAGGATACTTTTTGATCCAAAATGTCATCTTGCCATCTACGCCGACGCCGTTGATTGGAGTATATGGCCTTTCAATTTGCATATCGTCGTCCTTGATATAAATATGATGGATGGCATTCGTCAAGTAAGAGCCATCCTCCGGAAGGTGTCTGGCAGGAATCCCTAAATGAACGACGACATGGTTGGCTTTATTTCCCGCCTCGGGAGGATCCGGAGTCACAGAATGAACAACGCTGCGAGCAAATGATCGCGGTCCTAATACCGGAACCGCGCGCGGGCCGTCTTTTGAATTTTCGAAAGGCTGCCAAACATAATAAAACGCGAAAAATGTGCTTCCAACCGCGAATAGCCTTAGAAAAAGTGGTGCAGGCGTTCTTGGAATCTCTTTAGGTCCTGAAAATGGCGTGGCTTCCGGTTTAGGAGGAAGTTGCTGTCGAAATTTGTTGCCAGCGTAAAAGCGCGTCCCTGATAGGGAAGGTCGCAAATGGGCACTATAACATGGTGATAAAATAGTTCTAGGGGTATTTCGTATCATGGAACCACAAGCTAAGACGGAGCTTCGGAGATGTTGGGTCTAAGCTAGATTCAATACATGACAGGGAAGCAGCTTTGAAGAGACAATTCAAACACGACAGTCTACTATGATAAGGCTTTCTGAAGAGAAGTCATTGTAGTCTCGTCTACCTTTGAAAGGGCCACCTGGAAACCTGGTCCAGAGGCAGCGACTTGCATCTTTTGTTGTATGAACTCCTTTAGTGGAATGCTACGAATCGGATCCCGGTTAAAGACCTATAGCAAATCTCATCAGAGAATGAAGTGGAACGACGAATAGACTCTCACCTCTTTGCGGCGATCCATTTCCAGTGTTTCTGCGACCTCTTCCAATCGGTCAGGGAGCAAAAGCTCATCCTGAGCTTTCCAGAACAAGATTAGCGGTGAACTGGGGATGCTTATTAGACTTCACATCGAATGATGACTGGTGGCACAACGCACTCTTGTTCATCGTCGCCTGGCCGTTGGCTCATAGCCTCCTTTAGCTCGCCCAAGACATCTAACCAGATGTTAAACGCCTCTGAAGAGGAAATGCGATCGATTATTTCGCTGTTTCCGGTAGCGAGGAGCTCAGCTGTGGCGAGAGCGACCAACTTGCGCCGAGGCGCATCTACGATATTATCAAACTACAGGGTAAAATGAGCCACAATCAATATCAAGACCACCACACATACCTTGGCCCACCATTGATCCAAAAATCCATTCATCAGATAGTCGGCTGGCTTGCCAAGAACGTCAGAGCTGAGGACGACAAGCTGCACAAACACAGCAGAATCTTGGAGGATCATTCGCGCAAAGAGATTGATTACTTCGACCAAAACGAGAGTGTTGTCGTTCTTCGACTTGTCTTCGATCAAAGACGCCAGTAGCTTTGCGAAAAATTGCGAAGTATGCATGGCTTCTGCCCATAACGAGCTTGGTGCTAGTTGAACCATGAGATTTGCTACTGAGAGCATGTCTTTGATGTTGGTTAGCAATGCGCGCTGATACACTTCTAGAAAGGCTTTATGCAAGGGAAGCGCTTGCATCTAATTCCAGTATATCAAGTTATGCCTTAAGATGGTACATTAATCGACTCACTTGTAAAACGCGTGGACAATCAAGGAGGATATAACTTTCCATGATCTGACAAATTGGCCCTAGCAGATCAAGGTTTGAGCCTAGTAGACCTATTGCGCTAGGTAATAGCTCGAAAAGATCAGGTACGGCAGGGTTGAGATTTCGGAGAGAGTTGCGAAGAACTATCAGCCAAAGTTCAATTGCATCCTCGTCCATTTGGACGTCAAGCTGGAAGGGTATTAGCGGTATCCCAATAGGAAAACTTAAATTACATACTCCAGGAGAGAAACATTCGCGGATAAGAATCGCCGCTACTGGAGACATTGGCGCAGAGTGTTCTTTGGAGGACTAATGCGGCTTGTTCAGTTTACCGAAATGTCACATTTGTAGATACGTACCCTGACTAGATTCGACACTGTCGTCATCATCTCTGCTCGAAGTGGAATGTCCGCATCTGGTTGCTGCCCTGAAGAACGTCAGAGAGTCTGTGTAATAGCCTAAGCATCAACTTACACAAAACAGTTATCGCATTGATAATATCACCGAGGAGTGGGACGATCTAGATATTTTGGCTCAGTCATGTCAATCCAGCTCCTGAGCTAGCGGAAGGCTAACCTGTTCCCTTGCTGCCTCGATAATGACATTCAAAGAGCGTAATACTCTCTTCTTAGCATCTTGCGACTCTGCACTCCCGAGTAAATTTAGCAGTGCGGGGACAGCTATGGGCATATACGGAAAGAAAGTAGGCCCATCAAAGCTTACTGACTGTCAAGGTTTAGCCTTGCTAGCACCACATTTCCGCATCGTTTCACTTACATTCACACAATCTTTGAGCGCGGTGGCTGCCGTCAGGCGAACAACGGCGTCGGATCCCTCTTCAGTTTGAATGAGATGTACGAGCACTTCGTACACTTTTGCTCTAGAGTCTGTGGCGTTTCCCTCGGCAAACCATCGGCCAAAGAGCCAAGCTATCCGTCTCTTGACAATTCGGTAGTTGGGATTAGGATCTAATGCCTCGGCGGTCAAGCTCTGGCTGATCCAACCATCAAAGCCAGTAATATCACGAAGCCGGTGCGCACAACGCCCAACAGCACAATAAAGAGCTTCTTTCCGGAGAATAGATGGGAAGTCGGTGGCAGGGTTCGCTGCAAGAACGGAAGAATTAGATACATGAGAGTGGTATGAACATTGAGTCTCACCTACTACCTGCCCAAGGTACGAACTGATAAGAGGCGTGACATAATCTCCATACTGGTTCGAGAGTGTCATGAGCACGCGTTCTGCGCAAGGCTAAGAGCGCATGGTTAGCGCGTAGAACGATGAAAGCCTGATACCTTACTCTGACACCAAACTCCCAAGCATCCGAATCACTTTCTTCTATATTGATCCATTCCTCTGGGTCCTCAGACCACTTCTCTAGGTCCTCTTCATCCAAAAGTAGTAGTCTTGTGATTATCAGCTGCACGGCTTCCTCGACAAAGCCCTTGTTGAGGATTGCAGAATCATCAGACTGACGACTCGGCGACCATTGTGCAACACTGTCCTTGAAAATGGAAAGAGCCTGAGTGATGAAGCGAATGGGATAAATAACCTGATCGGAATCCTGTATGGCTGCCGTTGGAAGATTCGACACCTGCACCACTTTATCCCAATAATAGAACACGAGCTCTTGACACTTGGGCAATTTTACAAAGCGTGCAACCGAAAACACTTGTGTTTTGCGAAAGTATTTCCCGTACGTTCGAACATGTCGCGCGAGATGGGATTGAGTGGGGGAGTTGATGAGATTTGGGTTGATATTTTGCTGGAAAAGTCCAATGCGAAGGTTGGAAAAGTTGAAAAAGCGGTCGACTGCCACTTCAAAGAAGGCTCGAACCTATAGAAACTGCCTTGAGTTGCCAAAAATTAGGCATGAAAAGAATGCATGCGTACGACAGCCTCAGAGCCTTCAAACCCTTTGACACGGGATCTTTGCCACAGAAAAGTGACCCCTTTTACAAGACATTTGAAAGAAAGGTGAGAAATACGGATGTGATTGAGTTTATCGTCACAAGCCAAGTTCTCTAGCGTCAAACCATTGGCAAAGACCTCGGATGCCTTGTTGAATAACGCCAGTAATGGTTCATGGAGTTGTTGTATGAGCTAGACGGGACGATATTCTTTGAGTCTAAAAGTTCGAGCGAAGAGTAGGAAATCCCCGTACCACTTGAAACCCAGCCGTCAGTGTAGGCACCTTGCCGGATGAGAGCTCCTTCATAACCTGGTTGAGAACCGTTAAGGACCGTCTAAGGGCGAGACAGCTATTTGGGTTCGGATCCGCTGAGGCGTATACTGCCTGCGAATTTGTGGTGATCACCTCGAGCAGCTGGGTACCCAAGTCAGGCCTAGACAGGTCAGTAGAATACTCATATGGAAAAACTGCCCCCTACCAATATCGCGGATAGTCGATCCTACAAATCTTTGCGACGGCTATGGCATTCGTTTGGGCAATCTGTTACATGGGTGTGAAATTAAGACGAGGCGGCATGTTTCCGAGGTATGGCGTACGATATCGTCTGGTTCGTCAAAAAACCCAAACATTCTGGCTCTGATATTCTGTTTTATGCTTTCTGGATATAATCTTTGAGTAGAATTGGGACACTCAGCCTCCAACATGACATTGTAAAATCTGAGTGGCAAACGTACTGGCCGCGTCTCCATTGCCCAGGAACTCCATTTTTGAACTGGAATATGGCCATTTTGCGGACATCGAGAGGTAGATTTCGCTCTAGGGCTACGAGCTGAACGGACTGATAGAAACCAGGAGTACCCTTGTACGAATCGAGTGTTGTACTTGCAGCCTGGGCTACGACAAAGTTCTGAGAAGCTGCATCTGTGATGACCTGAAAAACCTGCTGCAAAGATGGAGGATCGGGGATTGCCTGCATAAGTCGGGAGTGAGCGTCAAAAACGAGAATGAACCACAGATGACCACAAGCTATTAGAATACGCGTAAATCCATTTTCACCTCACTAGTGTTCACCTTTATATGCGACACGGTGGCGACAGGTCCGACGGCCCAGAGTGTCCCTGACCACGACAATGGACCAAAATTACGGTGGCCATCCTCAGCAAGATCCTGGAAACGAGAACCCAGATTCACTGCCTACTTATGAAGTACTCGAAGAGCAAGAACGTGGAAATCCCAATTCAAGGTAAATAAGCTGGTGCCACTGTATAGCTACGCCATGAGCTCATCAACTCTTCGGATTATAGGTTTGGAAGATGGCGTAGTTGGATAGAGAAACGGTAGAAACGCTTATTTTTGTTGCCTTTACGCCCCTCTAAGGATCTCAAATTTAGTGCCGCTGAACGCTATGCGGATGTCACCGAGGAAGACCGCGATCGACAACGAGAGCGAGGATGGGGGACACATGTAAGCTCTGTTTCGATGCTATTTGTATCCGCTAATAATCGTTCCGAGCAGCTCGATACCAACCTAGCCAGAGATGAACAAGCGCCACCGAGGGGTTCCATAACGTCCCCGATGTCAGCACAAGTCGTTACTGAGCGTCTAGGAGAAACAAGACTATCCGTTTATCAGTTTGGGTCACGCTTCATACCGCACTCACCGACCCCTATCAAGTCTCTAGTACCTATTCTCGACGATCGCTTCCTCCTCATCGGCGGTATGGATGGGATGGGTGTCCTTGAAATATTCCCAGACATATCAACTCTTTCTGTCGAGGATTCATCCATGTTGAATGCACTGGAAAGCGCGACACGAAGGGACTTATGGGCTGGCGAGGCGTACGTCCGCACCCGATTTTCAAAGTCGAGTTAATCTAATTTGTGTCGGAAATCAATAGGATTTTGCAAATGTCGATCCTCGAGAGCTATCCGGATGCCACCGGAAACATTCAAGGTGTCTTGCTGGCTCTTGTAGGTGCCGAAGAAACAGATGCCGAGCGTGAATCCATCAAGAGTGTTCGAATGTACAACTTGGCCAGTATCATGAGCTTGGTCAAGTGGGTCTCGGCTCACCCAGTGAGTAAAGACTTCAGGCACAGAATGCGTCTGACCCCTCACTCCAAAGGACGCAAAACCGGTTGTCATTCACGGCCCAAAGGGCTGGTCACATCAGCAAACGCCATCCCGACGACTGGTCCGACCACACGCGCACACCCTCGCCAAAAGCCTAAAAAATATGGCCATTGACTCTCCGAATGGCCGACCGTCCACACCCACCGGATCAGTAACATCAGGTTCCATAGCGTCAGGTTCCATAATATCTGCTACTTCCACTGTAGTTACCGAGCATTCCTCCCCACCACCTAAACACCAAGATTCTGTCGACTCTGCTGATTCATGGGACATGGTCGATGACCTCCCGCTACGTTGGGCAACCGATTATGTCAATTTAGCTACAGCTGGCTCAAAGCTGTCAAACACTCAAGTCTTATTCTTTGAACTATGGAAGAACGAAGGGGTTGGAGCTAGAGGCACATCAATGCTAGCAGTTGCAACAAAGGCTTGCATTTTGTTATATGAAACTCCAAAAGGCGAACGATCTTTCAGATTTGTAAAGGTCCGTCACACGCACAACTCGGCGCATACAATAGTGCTCATTCCTTTCTTAGGAGTTTTATACCCCTTTACCTGCAAAGTCCATCAACTTTGTGCAACAAACATCAACAGAGGCTATTAGGGCAACTTCTATTCATCATCCAGAAGGAGGAGAGAAACTGAGAAAAGAGCGCCCAGTGTCAAAACTGGGGCATGATTTCACCCAAAGTCCACGTGCAAGACGGATATCAACACCCGGAGATCATACCTATGGATCCCAGCTCTCCCTATTCGTCATCTTTGAGAAGAGAGCTGGTCTGATTAGGATCAGCGACGCGTCTGTCAGCGAAATTGAACTCTTCGACGACGGGGGTGGCCCTCCTTCTCCCACAAGCACTCTAACACCCCAAAGCACAATCTCTCCTGCCTCACTTTCTAGTCAAATTTCTACCCATGGGTTCCGCAGGTCCATTGATGCCCTCGGCTTTTTACGAGAAGGAAAGGGATCCTGGCTCCCCTTGCGCACCCTCGAGATCCCTTGTCCACCATCGGCCAACGGAGAACCACCATCGTTCTCATCCGCCAAAACTGTAGCCTTTATGTCGCGTGGAAGGAAGACGCACATTGTCCCTTCACCATTACCCACCCCATTGGTATCCAATCCACCTCTTCGCGTCGTACGTTGGCAATCACCCCCTCGACATGTTGTACCCAGGCTTTCTACCGACTCATCAAAGGACCCAAAGTTACAAGTGATCGCGTTCACAGATCAAGGAGTCGAGGTAGTAGAGATGGGGATCAATTTCCTTTTCAGGCCGCCAGATTTAGGACCAAGCATTGGAAAAGGAAAGGGGAGGATGCCATCAATCTCTACATCCGAACCCCTAACAAGGGGTTCGTGGGAGTCTTCAGACGTGGCCGGGTTTCTTGCAAAGGGAGGTTTCTGGCACACGCTGGATACCTCTACTGGTCGCCCGGAACTGAGACAGCCCGTCGCTGATTCAGACTCTTCAGTATACACGGCACCTGGGAACATGACAGAGGCAGGAAAAGGGATCTATGCCTGGGCGCAGAAGGGCCTGGAGGACTACCGTGTCGTATGGCTGGGAGACACATTTTCCGGTGACTAAATCTTGGATATCTACGTGGACGCTTGTCGAATCACCGTGTCAATGTTTAATTTTAGCTGGACAGACTATTCGAAATGACAGGTTTATAATACCCGATAAAACGAGAGTGCTTTGATCTTTTTACCTTGTGCTCACTAGAATGGCGATAACATGGATTCATGCTACTTTACAGGATGGAAAACACTACTGTTACCAACCTATATAATTTTTGCTACTTCTTCCATAAGTGATGGTGACCAGCCCGCGATGGATAGCAAGAAAGATGGCTGCAAAGGTCACCCTAGAGTCAATTAAAACACCCACGTCAGAGTTCAATTGAGAAGGTTAGAGTTGCTGGGCATAGTGAATAAAAGTGACAAGATAGGCCAAGAAGAATAATGTCCAGCGAGTCATGACGAGATCCAGTGTCTTGCTACGAGGCCTGAGCAATCTCTGCAGGTGTTACACTATGCGAGTCTCCGTTTTGCGTTGGAAGTTGGGCACTCGTGCGATTGAATACCTGAGCTGGGCCATCAAGAGCGGTTGGAATAGCTGGGACACCATTCGGGCCATCTTGAGGTTGCGGGGTTCGTGGAGGGCCCGGCTTCGCAAACTCAGAGCTAGCAATCTCTTTTAAGACAGTAGGCACCAGACTCTTTGGGTCTTCAGGAGTTTCAGGTTCCCCACTAGGTCTACGCAAGTGTCAGAGTTGATGAAGACGTGTCTCGGCGAAGCTGCCAATGTAGTCAAGCCCAAATCATCACGCACCTTTTTCGTTTAGCTGGAGCTTCGCCGGAGTCGTCCTGTACCTTCGAATTCCAGTAAGCCATGGAAACTAGGGCTAGTTATCAAAAGAATGCAAACCTTGCCGACTTTTCTTCGTTTTCCTGACTTGACCGGTCGACCTGCACCTTCGAAAACACTGTCTGGCAAAGCCGAACTAAAAAGAAAAGAGAGTTTAGTCGGAAAATGGTTCATAAACACAAGTTGTGTGAAAATTTTCAAGGATACGAGCTGACTGACTTCCTGATGTGCCGTACGGCAATACCCATGATTTCGTTTTGGTAAGACTCCCAACTTCTTGCCATCTTCATGAATTCGCTGGTTGGAGCAGAGATGTCCAGTTTGCGAGGTCCAGTACTTGCTGCAGCTTGGGTATTGTGAGTCAGCAGTATACTCGATCGGCATCACGACTACACACCAGGGTCGAGCCTAGCAATCTCCAATCCAATATAGTAGGTGGTTGTATAAATAGCCTGAGAATCTTCAGGGGCCTGAGCCTTGGCCTCTTCTTCTGTACGACTTGCTACAGTACTCGAAATATTCCCGAGAACGATATCGCCATGCTCTTGCATGTTTATCGTATAATAAGTGTTATCGAAACCTTTCACAAAAGGATGTATTCGTGCCAAATTATCGACCGTTTCTAGTTTGGATACCAATTGTCGAATCTTTGATTCTACGGCACCAGACCTTTAAAATACAGAGTATCAGTAGGTTATTCCTAGATTCCCGGAGTTGACCTTGACCTACCACTTTGATTGTTCGGCTTTATCGCAACATGAAGCAATAACCTGCAAGTAGTAATGATACTTTGTGAAGAAATTATGCTTCTCAAAAAGCTCCGCCCACTGCGCTTCACCATTCGTGATCTTGGTTGTAATTTCCTTTCCTACGGAGCCATTATCATCCGGTAGAAGCGACAGGCGATTGACTAACCACGAAGCAATTCTTCCTTCATCACCTCAAGAGTGCAGTTCATGACGTTGTGTGTAGAGCACATGGAGGGGTAGGCGGGTGTGATGATCGGCATTTTGTGCATACGGTCTGACGGGTAGAGCTACGAGAATGCCTCAGAGTTGCAACAAGGAAAGGGGTTGACATGTCGACCGACCTTTGGGTTCCACACTCGCATGCTGAGGTGGCCATCCTCGATTTTACGAAGAATGACAGGTTGAGGCCATTTCCTTCGCAGATCAGTTGGAGAAGCCGCAGGTGGTGATAATACACACCATAATGACATGATCAAGAAGAACCGTCGCACAATAGTTGCGGCATTCCCGTTTGGGTACAGTTGACAAACTCGAGCAACAAGCAATGCCCAGGCAACACCACCCAAATACCCGTTAACATTTGAATAAACAGCTCGTCCTGAAGGCCAGGTTTAGTCCACAGAATTGACCAAGTAGATAATTTGACAGACTTTGTGCCCAAAGCTTGATGGCTCGTAGGGCATCACGGAAGACATGCACGTTGGGAACCAGGCGAAGAATATCGTCCGTACATCGGGAACCGTTAAGGCTCCTCACGCACTTATCATCGAGGTTTTTTAGTAGAGAGTCGTCTTTAAGCTCCAAATCGTCTGGAATCACCGACAGCGCAAGACGAGCGAATGTGAAATCAATCGGCACGCCTTTGATCTCGGCCACAATAATGGGTACATATGCATCTGGCACGGCCTATATGGGAAATATATCGGTGTCCATGAGCCCGGAACAGGCAAGTGAGCTTGATGATGAGTAATGTCGATAAATATAACGCACAGTTGCTTCGGTCACCCACGAGTCGTTCTGCAAAATACTATGAAAGATCTCAATGAAATCCTGGCGGTCCACGTGTTTCGGTGCAACAATTAGAGTGTCAATGTCAGAGCCAGGTCCGTGTACTCCCAAGCGGTATGACCCAAAAGTGAAGATTTTGCCACCAGCACCACGAGCTGCAGCCTCGCTTAGATTTCTTCGAATGCATGCCTGGTATATGAATTCTTTGACTAGTTTCGATACGTGTCCTAACACTGCTTCTCTATGGATGGTGTCCATTCATCCATCAGGAGCATCCCCGGCGGAAGATAGGAGGGTCAGTAAAGCTTGTTTACGTATATCCAGCAGAAGAAAACCCGAGTTCTTTGATAGTTATGAACAAGACCGCCAACGCACCGTTTGCGCGAATCTTCTTCGGGCTCGAAAGAGCCTTGGGCCCGCAGCTCTTTCATCAAATCAGCAGCCTGAGTCACTTCTTGTGCGGATGGAGGGTCTCTGGAGATGGGTGGTGTAACACCGTAATATTCAGGTCTGCCACCAGAGAATAATGAATAAGCTGTTGTTCTTTTGGATTACTTCTATTGAAGTTTTCAGACTAACTGGTCTAATGTTTGATTCATTTTTGAAGAGACAGGACGATGACGGAGAGGGGATATGAAGCCGGCTGAGCCGAGAACGACAGAGTAGGAGTCCAAGTGAGATTCCATCATCGTCAGCTCTGCCGGTTGCTCTAGAGCCTATTCCCAATAAAATCACAAAAGACAAAGAATATTGATATTTTATGCAAATAAGGAAGAACAACAGTACACGAGCGATCCAGCACACTAATAGTCATCACGTCGTCGCGGACGATCCTCTTTTCTATCAGAATCATGTCTTCGTTTTGGAGAAGCTGATCGTCGTCGGTCTCGTCCTGGGGATATCGACATATCGCGTGACCGCCTTCTCCTATCGTGAGCACGGCTAGGTGGCGACAAAGAACGCATGCGTGTGTCTGTAGTACGATCTTCTTTCCCCGATTTCTTTGGTGCAGCCAACAACTTGCCCTCCTTTGCAAGTTTCTTGGCCTTTTTCCTTTCTTTACGAGCGCGGCGTTCTTCTGGAGTCTCATCGGCATGTTTCTTGGATTTCTTGGATTTCCCTTTGCCTTCTCGTCTTTGTTCAATGAGGTAGTCTCTCATCGGATCCTCCTGATCAATCGAAGCCGCGGAGGATGCAGAACCGTCAGAGTCCGCATCTTTGTTGTTGTCATCTGAGAGAAGTAATGAGAACACGCTTTGGAGGGGTATTGATACACACAGATGAGTTCCGGTTTGACGTTTAATCGTTCCGATTCCCTGTCTACCCATTTCCCGTCGACAAGCTCCTTTTGCTTGTAGTTTCGCACATGATCGACTCTCAAAGTGCGTCCTAGGAGGTCTGCTCCATTGAGATTGTCCACTGCTAGCACAGTAGACCGTTGATCCTCATACATGAGAAAGGCGAACCCTCGTCGCTTTCCAGTCGCCTTTTCTCTCGGCATGTCAATGTCGGCTATTTCTCCATACCTTGCAAAGACTAGTATGAGATAATGGTCTCCGCGGACTCGATAACGCACTTACTGGGAGAATACGGTTATTACATCTCCTTCAGTGAGCTCAAAATTGAGGCCCCCCACAAAGATATACGCAGAGTCTACACATAATAGTTAGTTAACGATAGTATTTGTGCGAATAAACGCGCCTTTGTACTCGTCGTGCCATGAACCAGAACCAGGCGCAAAATCCAACTCTTTCTCGTTGATCCTCTGGATTTCTCGAACGTTGCTAGAAAAGAAATTCAGGACATATCAGGCCGCAGAGTAGTCTACTGACTTCATGTTGGTAGTGGCGTCGGTAAAGAAGGCTTGTTTTGTTTGCTCCTCTACACTTCACCCAAAAAGAAATAATGACGGCTCGGGCGTTCCAGTTGCCGCCTATACAGGATAACCCAGATGGATCCTGGGGCCCATCTCCAGCTCAGCTTCCAGCGAAATTTAGAGAGTGAGTCTATCAAAGCTTGAAATCTATACAGCATCTAATGATTTTTAAACAGTATCCCCTATGCGCCATACTCCAAATCCGACAAACTAGGGCGTTTTGCAGACTGGACAGAGGGCGAAAGTAGAGATCAGCGAGGTACTGCAGGTCCCTCAGCCACCGGGATGGGACGTGGAGGGGCGCGACCAGGAGGACGGAAAGACGGGCCACAAGCATATGGTTCCGGTGCTACGAGCGCATTTTCCTATTTCCACGTCGAAGACGAGGCTTCGTTCTCGTTGGTCGACAACAAAAGTGGCGGTCCAAGGCGTGGTGCGGGAGGCTTTGGCTTCCAACGCGGTCGCGGTGCGGGACGTGGTGCACCAGGTGGGAGAGGTGGAACTCCTGCGCGAGGAGGCATGTCTACCTCATACTCTCGGGGTGGACAGTACGGAGCGCGAGGAGGGGTTGGTCGCGGTGGCAATCGCCGAGGATGGAAGGACTGGGAAAAGGTGAGCATTAAAAAGCAAACTACGAAGGTATTAACCATTATTTGTCAGACTTCGAGGGTCAGAGAAGGCTCCGTCATCATTGATCCTAACTGGCGCATGCTGGAAGAGATGGACTTCCTTCGTTTGAGTAAACTCAGGTTGGAAGTTGATTTCCCCGAGACTCTGTGAGTGCGTGTTTTCCTGCTCGAGTACAGCATCCTGAGGCACACCTACAGCGAATCATACGGGCGTTTATCTGCCTATGATAAAGCGTACGATCGCGTCACTACCAAAAACGAGAGAGCATTGCAGATTCCAGAAAAAACAAGGTTTAACCCAAGCACCTCAGATGACCCAGTTATGCAAAGGGTACGCTCAAGCGCGTGGTTCATACCCCAAATCACTCACATAGATTCAGCTCATCGAGGAGGACGTCGCCACAGTTTATGCAACCGATTCTATTCTATCTATGCTCATGTGTGCACCTCGATCCGTATTTGGCTGGGATATCATAGTCGTCCGTGAGGGAAACAAGCTCATATTCGACAAGAGAGACGGTGGTTCCAGTGGTACGCTGCATCCTGCGTCATTTATCCATCCTTTTATTTTTCTAACCATCCCAAAGATACGATCACGGTCAATGAAAACGCGGCAGATCCTCCAGCAGATTCAGAGAAGGAGACTCTCAATAGCGCCACCAATCTCGCTCTCGAAGCCATGTTTATCAACACAAACTTTGCGATTCAGGTGGTCAAGGACGATACATATACCGACCTCCAAAACCCTAATCCATTCGCAATGGAGGATGCAGAACAACTCGCCAGTGCGGGCTACTACTATAGAGCATTTGACCTCAGCGTGAACGAGGATGAAGAATTCAAACTCATTCTGAGAACGGAGGTGGATGCCTATATGCCGGACACGCATCCAGAGAAAGGGGAGGGGCTGGTAACCATAAAGGCCCTTAACGAGTTTGACGCCAAAGCCGTTGGGGCGGGAGGAGCACCTGATTGGAGAACAAAACTTGACAGCCAAAGAGGCGCTGTCGTAGCCACCGAAATGAAGAACAACAGTTTTAAAATGGCTCGATGGGCAGTACAAAGCATCCTTGCTGGGGCTGATGTCATGAAACTTGGGTGCGTACTAGAACCCTCTGCTTGTAAAACACTCATAACCACTTTTATCTAGCTATGTATCTCGAGCCAGCACTCGTGATAACAGTCGACATGTCATTCTTAGTACAGCGACCATGCGACCTAGCGATTTTGCAGCACAACTAAACGTATCGCTGATGAACGGATGGGGGATTGTTCGAACCATTGCTGATCTTTGCTTGAAACATCCCGAGGGCAAATACGTACTCATCAAAGACCCCAATAAGGTACGACGTGCGGCCTCGAGACTTACAGTGCCATTACTAAAAACTATATAGGCCGTGGTCCGTTTATATGCAGTACCTCACGACGCATTTGCGAAAGAAGATGAGGGAGAGGACGATATGGCGTACGACGAGGATGCGGAGTAAAAACACACTGTACAGAGAGCAGTTGGATGCAAACACGAGTGACTTGAATACTTTTAGATGATGTTTACATTTACGACAGCACATGACGGGTTCACTCTTCCTTATGCGGCTCTGCTGGGGTTGATGACAGTACTCCCATCCGAGATGCTAAATCCTTGGTCCTCCTCACTGCTTCTTGAATGACCATTTCACTGTACACTTGCATTAGGCCCGCAAGACAGAAAAATCAGCTGGGTTGCTTACCTTGAACCTAACTGCTGTCCAATAGATAACAGCTGCTTGGATCCAAGCTGGGATGTTTTCCTTTGCTCTTCTCTGAGCACTTTTTCGCGTGCTGCTATTTCCTTTAGATCCGGCATGAGGAGTTCAAGCTGTTTAGAAAGCTGGTTCGGGGAGTAAGGAAAATTGCCGCTGCCAACCATGAGAAACGCATACCATTGTAGTTTTGGAAACCAAGCTGCTACCGTCACTACTCTGTACGACATCTTTGCGCATTCTCTTGAGTTCATCAAACCATTTCTTCTCACTCTCTGTCAGAGTGCCATTGTAAGAATCCATCAGACGCTGTAGTAAATTATCCATCCGTTTCAAAAGCAACGGTTGGGCTTGATTTATACGCTCCAGCCTAGACAGCGTACGATGCTGTTTCCCAGGAGCACCAGTTTTGCCAAGTTGAGCCTCCATCATCGCGCGGCAGTTATTAAAAGTCTCGATTTGCCGTGACTGCTCCATTCTCAACAAATAGAGTCTCTCCTCGAGAATACCGGGCATGGCCTGAACCATTCGGTGATACTCTACCAGCTCGCCCACTGCTCCAGCAAGTCGGCGGAGATCAGCAGGAGTTGCCTCTGTGCGGCCCACGATAACGTTGGGAACCGCTGGACGAGGTGGTGGCCTGTACGCCGGGAAATTGAACGGTCGACTTTGCATGGCAGACTTGTACGGTTCCGGTTTAGAAGAAGATGCATTGCTCGTACTGGCGTCTGTGGATTGGCCGAGTTCAGCGTGTACTTTTGCCCTGGTACTATCAATGCGAGCTTGCAGTGCGGCTGGTACCATAACTTCACCAGAAGTTGGTTCGGGAACTCGCACATGAAGCTCAATTGGGACAGCTTGGTGGTTAGAGGTGAGTGCTAGGGTGGAGTAGTCGACGGATAGATCGGATGATATTCCCAAACCGACAATAGGAAATGTAATTCTGGGATTGGATAAGTAAGGTGCTGTATGGTTGGAAAAAAGACACTTACTTGGATGCAGGATCAACAGTATCCAAGAGTTGTGATACACCGGAAAGCCCTTCCGAACTCGTCTCGCCCAAAGTTTTCACCAGTTGCTGAAGAATGACGACGGCCTCATTTCCGTGTTTCTCTCCATTTTCATCCTTTGAAAGACTCTTTTCCAGGGCGTTTCCAATGTCCTCGATCCAGCCAAACCATAGGGCATGTACCCCAAAGTTGTGATAAAGATATACGGTATCACCATAAATTGGGTCACCAACAAAAGTGGGAAAGTTTGTGGCCAAAAATCGTGGATGGAGTATCGCCGATGTCAAGAGGGGTTGCAACGCTGACGCTCCGGGTCGAGCAGAGCCGGCCATTGTCGATTTTCCCAATAAAGCGGCCGGGTTTTGTTGGGGAGGTGGAGCTGGGCGGAAATAGGGAACAAAGTCCATGTCAATGGTTTCAAGCACAACGAGAAGAGGCGAATGGGAAAGAGCACCCTGAACATAAGTGTTAGTGCATAGACAAGGAAATATGCTATTGTTCTTACAGGTCTCGACCAGACGGCTTCTACTTTGACCAAGTCCAAGCACACGTCTATTCGACCATCTGCAAAGGCCACCAGGAGTAGTCCAGCGGTGGGTGGCAACTTTGTTCTTGGTTCATTTAAGAAGGGGCAGGAATAGAAAATATCTGTGGCCATTTCATCCCATTCCGGTGTCAGGGTTGGTGCAGGGGCTGGCTGGAAACGAAATGGTCCTTGTGGCTCTGGATCCAGTTTGATCGTCGTAGGGGCTCGGAGTGTCACAAACTGTGCCGTAGCTCCTGATTTCGTAGACACAGAAACTGTGGAAACACTTGATATCGAGGCATCTTTGAAAAGGCTGGTTGAAGATGATAAACCTTTATTAGACGGCTGATCTTCATTGGAGAGTTGTTTAGAGAGGGCTGACACGTATTTCCGTTGATGATCGTAGAGAGTGGGTAGGTCAAGTTCCTCGAAACTTGCCACAGTGGAGGAAGTAGACGAAGAAAAGGAGTTTGACGGATAAAAAGTGGGAGTAGGCGAAGACATCATTGTGCGATCCTTGAGTGCTAGATATTCTTTTCCTCGTACGTAGGCATCAAGTGATTGGATATAAGTAAGATCCAACCGCCTGCAGGAATATCAATACAGAAACAGAGAAAAGGATCGGGCTTACACGCGAGCAGGACAGACCGGACAAATGGCAAACACATCTCCTCCCCTCATCAGTCCAAATACCGTCAATGGTGACCAGTCCACGCATCCCCTGGCCCCAGCAGCCGGACGTGAACCACAGCCAAATGCAAACGATACAGCCTCGGAAGATGTTGGGTCATCGGTATTAAAAGTGTTGCTCTTCTTTTTCTTCTGGATGAAGTTGAATGATTGAACAGGCTCTTCCGCGTCGACCGTCGGGTCATATTCTCGCAAGACCCCATCGGCCGTCAAGACAAAAAGCGAAGTATTTCCTTCACCGAGAGGATGCCATTCAACTTTTGAAATCCGTGGAGAGCCCTTTGTGCCATGGTGGTACGGGGCTATCTGGATAGATTTACATTCGATGATTGGGTTTCTTCCGCCAGCTCTGGCACTGGTAGGAAGGACTACCACGGCCAATTGGTGGGATCCAGCAACAGCCAGCAGTCTCCCATCTGCATTGAGAGCCATTTGCTCGATAGGAAATTGCACTTGAGGTACATGCAAGGTCTATTCTCAAAAGAGGGTGTTAGTAAAACTATCTGATAGGTAATTGAATACTACTACACACTTTGTATGACCTAGGAGCTCGAGGCGTTTTGGCGTCTAACACGCTTGCAATCCGAATTTGGTTGTGGGCTGCGACGAGAATATCCGAATCACGAAACAAAACACGACATCGCCTTTGAGGACCTGATTTTGTTGCAAAGAAACGGGTTTGACGCGTGTAATTCGACGATTCATGTCCATTGGCATGCGTGCAACAGAACAAGAAAAAGGCCGAAGACAGCAGAAAGCGACAAAAAAGAGCTATAAGAGCTCTCTTAAAAAAAAAAAGAATGGATTTACGCACCTGTACTAGTTTGCTGCTGCTGTTGAGGTTCATTCTGGACGTGAAAGATGGGATGAGAAGCCAATGATTCTGGATACGGCGCATCTGAAGTGCTAGGATGATACATTGGGAGTTGCATTCAACTCTCCCGTTTCTGGTCAATTTGGGCGAGGCCAGCCCTTTGAACACCACATCCATCCTCTGCCACCATCGTTACGATTCTCAGCCAGACGTCTGGCGGATTCCTTTAGAGCTATAATGTCGCAGTCTTCGAGAAATAAAATGTATGCGTTGGATCCTGCTCTAGAAGAGCAACTCACTCTTGCCAATTTCGAAGCAAGTCCTCCATCGTGCTACCACCATTTGTATATCTAACCTGAATCCAACGTATAGGACAAATTTGATCTTAAGGACTTTGTAGGAACCGTGTCTGACAAGCTCATCACTCAATCACAGGAGGAACCTGGTCGTAAGTGGATAAATACTGCCGCACAACTTCTTCCTGACATTATCCCTATGTTATGGTGCTCATAACACGGACTAGCATTCTCCCCTGTGCCATTCATTCGCACCTTCGAAACGGTGGTGGACAGGCTAATAAATGTCCGAAATGATCTCCAGAAACGCACAGAGCAAATGGAGAAGAGTGTGAGACACGCGGAGAAAGAGTTTAGTAGTAAGATGAAAGGCTTGAACGATAATTTCGAGGTATGGAGAACTGCTGATTGG
Source organism: Serendipita vermifera MAFF 305830 (assembly GCA_000827415.1). NCBI lineage: Eukaryota > Fungi > Basidiomycota > Agaricomycetes > Sebacinales > Serendipitaceae > Serendipita > Serendipita vermifera. Next base: position 48,347 of record KN824396.1, read on the forward strand.
CGTGTCAAGCCATCTAATGCAACGAGTACAGGAAGTCTCTAAATCATTTGCTGGTATGGAGAGCAGGATTTCGGAAGTCGGCAGAACCGCTATACGGATAGGTATGTCTGATACTTCTACCGGCAAATTGTTGGGCTGATTACTCCAAAGGTGAACAGTTGGAGTCTGTACACGCATCCCGTTTACGAGCACAAGCAGCTCATGACCTTATCGACTACTATATTCAATTCTCACGTAACGACGTTACCAAACTCGATGTTCTCCGAAAGGAGAGTGGGAAGGAGGGTCGAATGAAACTAGCTATTCTCTTACGAAGAATGAACACAGCTGCAAAGGAGGTCGATATCCCCATTGCTGAACAAGTCGGTGATTCTTCTGCTTCAGCTTCTGCTCACTCACCCAGAATGAATTCAGACCAAGGAGAATATTGATAAATACTGCGAGAAGTTTGAGAAGGATATGCTGCGGCTGTTTGATAGGAGTTACCGAAAAGGAGATCCCGGGATGATGGCAGTATGTTACATGATTTCCGCCTTGCAACATACGTCTCACTGATAACTTCCTCAGCATTGCGCCAAAGTCTTGCTCGAATTCAATGGTGGCTCCTCTTGCGTGCAGATCTATGTTAACCAGCACACGTTCTTTATTGGTAAATCTGGTGGAGCAAAGGTGCCCGACAATGAAGCGCTGTGAGTACAGGCAATCACCTTTCCGCAAACGTGTTAGGAAAGGAATGATACTTACTTTGAGAGCAGCTGGGGACCTGTACCCGACCCAGACTCGCCTCCTCCAGTCACAGAACCAGGATTATCATCGCTATACTCTGCAATCCGTACAACAGTGGGAGAAGAAGTAAAGATCGTCGAACATGTTTTCCCTAATCCGGGTACAGTAGTTCAGATCTTTCTCATGAGAGTGTTTGCCCAATCGGTCAGTTCCTACGAACCCTTGAGGACAAACCAAACACTGAACGAAGTTTTCACCAGATTCAGCAATACCTGGAGAACCTTCTCAATAAGGCTGCTGCTATATCGGCTCTCGCTTTTCTCCGCATTCTTAAACTCGCCCATGCTCAAACTGCCAACTTGGTCGAGTTCCTAAAGAGCTATGATCCGAGTGCGGCGTTATTCCGACTCTCCGAATCAAAGCAAAATGCTAACAATGCCAATCGATTGTCCGCCTCTACGAGTAATACTACGACAGGACCAAGCGTGGCATTATCTCTCATGCTAGATGGTGCCATGGATGAACTATTTGTGCCATATACAGAAGGCCAGAGATACATGGAACGAGAACTCAAAAGCATTGGCGAATTATTCATGTTAAATCTATTTGGATTTGCGAAATGGCATGTGCGTCCGTCTCTTATTCTGAGAGCTTGGAAATCAGACTAACACTGTTTTTACAGGAAGCTTTGCTGCGGAGCAAATCTACCGGTGGATTCCTGGACAGGATGAAGAACCAGCTCACATCTACTGCAGCTGCCACTTCCGTCACAGGAAATGCCACAGCTACTGCACAGGCAGCACAAGCATTTATGAAGTACAGTGGAATAACAATCACGGCGGCCAACAAAGTTGGCTTCTTTTCTTACTTTCTATCGGCAATATCTAACTAGTCAAATAGGATGGTGAATATCAACCAACGGAAGAAGACGGAAGGCTTAAGGTAGAAGTGGCTCAAAAAATGCTCAAATGGCATGCCGAGTCTATCGGGAGATGTGTAGAATTGAGCGCACCGGGAGATTTGCCCAAAAACGTCTTCTCACTTATGCGCACACTCAGCGAGGCAATAGGAAGAGGCTACGTAGAAACTGCACTAGAGTCGTAAGTACCACAATTACAAGCATCCAAGGTGTCCTGACAACGTCCCTTAGAGCCCAGCACAAACTTGACACACGCGATGCTAAACTAGAGCCGGATTACAATTGCCTTGCGGTAGTTCGGCAGGTGGAATTGATATGCCACCTATGGCAGCAATACGTATCCGTTGCTTTATTGCCCCTCGCATCCTCCTCCATTGTGGTTAGGCGAGACATGGCATTGTTTAATAACCAAGTGATTGCGCGGATAGAAGGGTTGACGAGCGGTTTACTACAGAGACTGACCGACAGTACGTCCTGAAGATGGATATCTGATGACGCGGACTGAACCATATCCAGATGTTTTGAAATGGCTCACCACGCAACTTGCCAAGCAGAAGAAGACGGACTTCAAGCCACGCAACGACGATATATCTCAAATGGGCATGAATACGGACGCGTGTTACTCGTGTTGTACCTCGTTAAACAAGGTATATGATACAGCGAAAGAAAATCTAAGTGGAGGCAACCAGGAAATGTTTTTAATGGAAGTCGGCGTTGGTTTCCAAGGGTGAGTGGACAGATTTTTTCTTATTCATGAGCTGATGCGGAGATAGTTTGTTGCTGGAGCATCTGAAGAAGTTCCCTGTCAGTGCGACCGGTGGCATAGCACTCGCAAAGTAACTCCTTTTCCGCGCCTATTGTCAATCCCCTCTCATTGATGATTCTTCAGGGATTTGAAAAGTTATCAAGAAGCAGCAGAGCGTTTCAATGTTCCAGTTGTGGACGAACGATTCGAATTCCTTCGGTTGTTGGGAAATCTCTTTATGCTCCCGCACGATGCGATCAAGCAGTATACCGAAGAGAACTCACTCGGACGCGTTGACCTGGCACTGCTAAAGCCTTATCTCATGCAGCGTGGAGACTGGGGTACATTTAGTATCTCAGGGATCGAAGGCGGAGGATCTGGTACAACCGAGGCTGGAGCGGAGGGTAGTGGCGGGCTCATGGAGAAGTTTGGTTCCGGAAGATTGGGTGTCATGATGCGAGAGTTGGAGGGCCTAAGAATTGGTACAGACGATCTCCGAGGACTGACCTTGCCTTCGATGCCTGCGATGCCCACGATGCCTTCAATGCCCGCGATGCCTTCTATACCCACCAGAGCGTTTGGGCTTGGTAATTCTACCACAAACTGATACACCGAGCTGGACTCGATGTCAACTCATCCATTGGATATCATGTAAATGTATACCCCAAACAGAAATACAGCGGATTGCAAGAGTTACACTCGGTTTGGGGATTTTGATGTAGGATACATGTCGTGCCTCGAAACGCGTCATTGAGCAGTTTAGATTTTGGTGTCGCAGGGCAATATCGCTTCAAAGGTTCCCGCGAATATCCAGGTAGGTGATGACCTACGAGCTCCTTTCGTCATACACGAGACATTGATAGGACTATGTACGAGCACGAATGTTATAATCCTTGACAAACTTGGAAAACTCTTCCTCTTTGGTCTTGTACTGGCCTGCGAGTGTAGCTATAACGCGTTTGATCTATGAAATCGATCAGTCATCCTACAAAATGGACCGTTCAAGGAAAGGATCTATTGACGAAGTGCCAACGTACCCCTTCGAGATTAGTCTGTAGATTGGGAGTGACATCCTCAACGGTGCGTTCCACGAGCACCCCACCAATCATTCGAAAGCATTTCCGTTTTGGATCTAGTTTCAATTGTTCTGCCAGTGTTGCAAGCACTAGGCTGATGGTGATTTTGGGTGTAAATAGACGGTGGCAAGCGATAATGCGCGTACATACTCGTGCTCTTCAGCTTCAGATTCGAGCTCTCCAATCTTCTGTGCCAAAGCTTGAAGTTCACTTTGTAGTTTGGAATAATTTTGTTGAATTTCTGGACACGGATGAGTGGCTGGAGAACGCTTTTCACATCAAATCGATTGGAACAGACCCTCTTGTGACATTGATTTTTGTTTCGATTTTTTTGATTGTTTGGACGCCATTGCGGGAATACTCCAACGTTGATTGGGCGAGCTGCTTGAAATCCTTTCTTGAACCCAAACCTTTCGACGATGCAGGCCTCTCGGGCTCTGATTGCCCGTCAAGCGCCTCGCTCTTTATTTACAAATAATATCCAATCTTCTTTGCGCTCTCTCGTGCTCACAAGAAGGACCTATGCCGCAAGGGCAACAACACCTGTGACGCCAGAGTCGCCTGTAACCCAAAAGGATCCGGTCCCTCCCTTATCTCCCAGTACCGTTAGATCTCCAGGCCTCGAGTACTACCTGGCCGGCGCAGACAAGGTCCCAGGCTCAACCGTCAACCCTTATAAAGACGGCCCAAGCGCATTGGACAAGGCAATGACTTCTTTCTTATTCACAGAACTCATTCGGGGTATGTAAACATGCTAATACGGCATCCTTCGCTTTGCTAATGAGAGTCGAAAAATATAGGAATGTGGATTGTGTTGGAACAGTTCTTCCGTCCACCGTACACCATCATGCAAGTCACTTTTCATTGTTAATTACTGCATTCTTTCTGACTCGTTTTTCCAGGTACCCGTTTGAGAAGGGACCCCTCTCACCGCGTTTCCGTGGTGAGCATGCACTGCGACGTTATCCCAACGGCGAAGAAAGATGCATTGGTCAGCATATTCTCGTTCCTTCATAGAGCATTTGACTCAATGTTTGCAGCCTGCAAACTGTGCGAGGCAATCTGTCCTGCCCAGGCTATCACAATCGAAAGCGAAGCTCGTGCTGACGGGTCGAGACGAACAACCAAATATGGTACGTGCTCTAGCTCTGAGAATATGTATCTGTTTCTTATATGGCCTCCCACAGATATCGATATGACGAAGGTATGGAATTCAAAAATTGGAGTCCTTTCCATGAACCTCATTCCCCTCGTTTTTCCCAGTGCATTTACTGCGGCTTTTGTCAAGAGGCTTGCCCAGTTGATGCAATTGTTGAGAGTATGTCATTTACATCCCATAAACGGTGGACGGCTTGTTCACGTATCCCCACAGCTCAAAACCAGGAGTTTTCTACCGAGACGAGAGAAGAGTTGTTGTATAACAAGGAGAAACTGCTGGCAAACGGTGATAGAGCCGAGGCCGAGATTGCAGCCAACCTGCATTGTACGAGGACCATTTCATGTTCGAGGCGTGATTACTTACACATTTACGCAGCGGAGCATGTTTATCGATAGACTTCTTATGTGGATATTCAATAAACCACCTTTTTCTTTTCTTTCACTTTGCAACAAACAAACGACTTTATTCAGGGGTATGAGCACGGATAGTGCGGTCATGAACGTGATTTGGGGCGAAGGCACTCGCGAAAAAAAAGAGGGGTCTGAAAGGCACGGCTCCAGCAGTGAAGCTTTCGAAAGGCTGTGTTGACGACGGCGCTGCCATCGTTCCAAAGGTGGTAAGGTATAAGGGACTGATGGAGCGCCGCTCGCGTTCAGAAATGAATGTGCCGCAGCTTTTCAAGCTTGCACATTTGCACTGTGTAGGACGAAATGAGCTCTTTGGTTCTCAAGGAATGGGTTCAAAACTCACGCAAATTGGCCAATGACATTGCCAGCCGGGCGGTACTCGCAAACGTAAAAGGATGCGGTGCCATAGGCTGAGGTTCCGAAGATGGACTGGCTGGAGCAACTCGCGACGGCGCATCCGACTTCTTTCGTGTTCTTCCACACGACTTGGGTCCAGTGGGAGTATTGAGGGCTGCTGGGGTTGTAGTCGGCTAGAGGTAGGTGCGCAGCGTCAGTGAAGGGACGGTGATTGCACTGAAAGGAAATTCAAACGTACGAGCCTCGTCGAGCCACAATTGGATGGCTCCAGCGGGTGTCATACCGCTACCGCTACCGGCGGACAAGTTCTCTCCAGTTGGTCCTCCACTGTGCTGAAAGACGCAACCACTATGTCGGAGAAATGCCGTCAGTATCAAAGAGGCTATCGTCTACAAGCACTCACTTTGCCCAGGCTTGTGCGGTTTGCGCGAGGTCGTCGGCCCATGTCAAGGCAGCCGCCCCATGGTTGGCTCGCTCGTTGTTGTGTGCGTCTAGAAACAAAAACAGGTAAGTATGTTTCAAGAGTGTATAGAATTCTTGAATGACGCACTAAGGTACTCCTGGATCGCCGGGTCAGAGTTGGACGGCGCATCGGAGCTAGGGGCTGGTGCAGGTGTCTCGGGAGCCGGCGTTTCCTCTTGTGAGCTGCTAGGATCCTGTGTTGGTGCGGGTGATTCGGGAGCAGGTGACTCTGCAGGTGCATCTGTCGTCGTCGTCGGCGTAGACGGCGCATTGTCACTCGAGGGGGCGGCGATTTCACTGGCCGACGACGTAGGGGCCGGGCAATTTCGCGTGCGCGTTTTCCTACGATTCTGCTTCCTAGCTACTCTCCCCAAAGAAGGATGCGACCTTCTCATTTGGCGGGCATTCAAAACGTTTCCAATCACTCCGTCATGGGGCGGTAGAGCCCTTGCTTCGACAGCTCTATTACCAGCCGCTGCGTTTGGGAGAGCCTGGACGAGTGGGGTCGCAGCAGCGACGAGAATAGTCAAAACGGTGGAAAGGTTGAAATGCATTGTCTTTCAGGCGACTGGCGACTCGTCAATGGTATGTATGGGGGCCTATTGCAAACGAATGGTGGATATGAAAATGAAAGTGGGTTTAGGAAAAAAGTTTCCTAATATCTGTAGAAACGAAACGAGTTGACAAATGTCAAGGCCTTTGGAGGAGCCTGAGTGCCTGTGGGGGGGGGAGGAGGGACGAGACGAAGAGAAAGAAGCTTGAGCGAACAGCAGACGGATGAAATACCTAGAAGCAGATTATAACATAACTCTAGTAACAACCGCATGCGGCCCAATTTTTGGCCCGCTCTCTCGTCGTCAGGCACTTCAGTTCCATCAATAGGGGGACCGCACGCGCGGGCTGCACCCTCCGCGACGCCACAGCGCCAAGGATTTTGAACAGTCTACTGAATTTCCAACATCCTTCTCGCAAAACAAGCGTTGGTGGGATTCACGCATAATATCGCTAAGCGCTACCTTTCACACCTATTTCGGATATTTTCACAAAGTGCACGCGTGATCAGTGCTACGGTCACCAAGAGGAAACGCCGTGTGAATTACATCTGGGAAATGGTCAGTCATTGAAGAGTACTAGTACTGCGGATACATGCATTCATACAGGGAGTCCAGAACCGATTGCCTCTTTAATGGCTGCTGTCTCTTGGATTAACGGATGAGTACTCATGGATTAGAGAATGTGTTCAGGGCCAGCTTTAGACCTCACGGGGCGCTTATAGCCTCCCATTCAAACATGTAAACTTATGATGTATACGATGATATCTTCATAGCATAATGGAGCACACGATAGCCCAAGAACAAGACGATGGAAATGGAACATAATCTCGGCGGTGGTGAGGCCTGCCAGTACCCGGATCTACAACGGTCGCCGGCCTCCCTTCTCTACATACTCTCATACACGTCGGTCCACGAGGTTCCATGCTTGAAATTGCTCAAGTCAAGTCGTACGCATTTCTGCCGATTTCCATTTGAAATAGCCATGATTGCAGGGCTGGTCACGCCTTCGCGACAGTCTTCTGGGATCCACAACAGTTTCCCCCCATTACATCGGACCCAGCCATCCGAATCCATGGACTCTGGATCAAGAAAGATACCGGATACGGCACTTGGAGGTTCCAATGACTCATTCTTATCTTAGAGAAATGAAAAGTCTCAGTTTCATTGGAGAATCGCTGTCGAAGACACTCACTGCTACTTGGTGCCGTCTGAGTGTCCCAAGTGGAGATTGAGTGACCGGGAGAATTGGATGCAGCGTTTTGTTTATCTAGGTAGCAAGCGGTGGTTATGATTGTGTCGGTATTTTGTGTTAGCTGGTTAGCGACAACGCACCTGCCGCTGCATCCCAAATTCGAATGGTGCAATCCGATGAGCCAGAGGCAATGTACCGCCCGTCTGGAGAATATGCCACGCTCGCGACCTTCTTGGTATGTCCTGTTAGTGGCTTGCCTATTGGCGCCCCCGTTACTGCATCCCAGATTCGAATTGTGCCATCGTCTGAACCAGAGACAATGTTTTTCCCGTCAGGAGACCACGCAACGCTCCCGACCGCGTCGTGTCCCTTCAGTGGCTTACCGATTGGTACTCCTGTGACTGCATCCCAAATTCGAATCATGTCGCTACCTGAAGAGACAAATTTTCCACCATCTCGAGAATATGCTACGCTTCTAACCGAACCGGTATATCCCTTGAGTGGCCTACCTACCGCTTCCCTTGTCGCTACATCCCATATTTGAATCCCAAAGACACACGCGGAGATAATTCTTCGCCCATCTGGAGAGTAAGTGACCCTCTTGACTCCTTTGAGTGGGACCTTTAGTGGCTCACCCACTGGCGACCCAGTCGCTGCATCCCATATTCGAATTGTGTGATCATTAGAACCAGAGGCAATATTTCGCCCATCTGGAGAGTATGCCACGCTTCCAACCAAACTGGTATGTCCCTTCAGCGGCTCACAGATTGGCGATCCTGCCGCTGCATTCCAGATTCGAATGGTGTGGTCCAAAGAGCTAGATGCAATATTTCGCCCATCTGGAGAGTATGCAACGCTGAGGACATTGCCGGTGTGTCCTTTCAGTGGCTCACTGATTGGCGCTCCTGTTGCTGCATCCCAGATTCGAATCGTGTTGTCCATAAATCCGGATACAATATTTCGGCCGTCCGGAGAGTAGGCGATACTTGTAACCATAGCATTATGTACTTCCAACGACCCTCTTATTGAAGCGCATGTCGCTGCATCCCAGATTCGGATCATGTTGTCACTAGAGCCAGAGATAATATTTCGCCCGTCTGGAGAGTATGCAACGCATGTAACATCGTTGGTATTTCCTTTTAGTGGCTCCCCGATTGGCACTCCGGCGGCTGCATCCCATGTTCGAACCGTGTAGTCACTAGAGCCAGAGACAATGTTTAGCCCGTCTGGAGAGTATGCGACGCTAAGAACATGGTCGGTATGTCCCTTCAATGGCTCGCCCACCAATGCCCCTGTGAACAGATCCCAAATTCGAATTGTCTCATCCCAGGAGCCAGAGACAATGTTTCGCCCGTTTGGAGAGTACGCGACGCTTGTGACGTAAAGGGTATGCCCTTGTAGTGGCTCGCCCACTGGTGCTCCTGTCACCGCATCCCAAATTCGGATTGTCCTATCCCAAGAGCTAGAGACAATTCTTCTACCATCTGGGGAGTATGAAACGCATGTAACGTCGCTGGCATGTCCCTTTAGTGGCTCTCCGACTGGCGCCCCTGTCACTGCATCCCAGATTCGAAGTGTGCTATCGTCTGAGCCAGAGACAATGTTTCGCCCGTTTGGAGAGTATGCAACACTGACGACATTGCTGGTATGTCCTATTAGTGGTCCACCTACTGGTGCTCCTGTCGCTGCGTCCCAAATTCGAATGGTCTGGTCCCAGGAGCCAGAGACAATATTTCTCCCATCTGGAGAATATACGACGCTTGCGACGCAATCGGTATGCCCTTTTAGTAGATCACCGACCGTCGCTCCTGTCACTGCGTCCCAAATTCGAATCGTGTGGTCCAAGGAGCCGGAAACTATGCTTCTACCATCCGGAGAGTATGCAACACATTCCACCGAATAGGTATGTCCCTCCCCAAACCGCGCACTTGTGGGCCATTTCTGCATTCGCCCTTCGCTCACTCTCATAAGCTTTGGAAATGATCTGCAGGCGTTCTTCCAGATGCTTGATTCTATCGGTGTGAACGGGAGTGCTGAGAGATAGATATGAGGAGCGCTGGTTGAAATTGGACCAGCAAACGCGTACACGAAACGCAAGGCGTCTTCCGCCAACTTTACGATCTGGTCGTCGAATTTCTGCTCAGACCTACTGTTACAATTTTGAGTATTTGCGCAACAAGATAGACGTACTTTACTGCATGTTATGAGATTTCGTAATGCCACAATCGCCGCTGGCACCTCCCCCATCATGCTCAACACCTCTAGCCAGTATAGTATTCGCTCGCTCTTCAAAAGTTTATCTAAATCTTCGCAGATTTCTTTGCTTGCGAGGTCGAGGTTCGAGCATAGATGACTGGCCCAGTGCAGACAACTGTATTGGAGAATATCTGAAATATTTCTCTGCACCCGCTCATTTAGATCTTCTATGCCGGAATTCGGCAGATATGAGGTCTCCAATTCGCAGATATTGAACCTCAATCCCGCTATCATTGCTTGAAGGCAGTAGCTACTGAGCTCGATGTTTGCCAGTTTTACGTCGACTCGAAAGTCGAGTGGGCAAAATGACCCGATGAGATAGTCGAGGATAGATGCGTGGCGGACCCGGATTCCATTTTTGATCAATTCGTCTCGATATAGAAGTGAGCTGAGGTCGTCAACCCACGAGCTGATACTTGCAAGCTGTACACCAGTGAATGCTGCTATGGATTCGTCGCATAGAGCACGGTGAGGCGCCACACCGATAACGACTCGCGTCATCAATCGAAATTCTGCCTCTACAGCTTTGATATGCAACTCAATGGCTGCTAGATACAGCTTATGGAGCTCAACGCTTGCTTCCTCCGATGGTCCTTGGAGCAGGCGGTTTAGAGGTGGTTTTGGGTCACGATACCTCACCAAGTATTGAATCAGTGTCTCCACAAATATGAACAGACCTCCAGAGCGATTGACAATGCGACCGAGTCGTCCTTCTCCTATTAATTGTTCGGGGTCTTGGTTCTGTTTGTTCGCGACCCATTTCATGCGAGCCTCAGTGAAATGTCGAATGTCATTACGATCTTGATCATCCTGGGACAAGTCTCGACCAGAAACACCGTTTTCATTGAAAAACGATTGAATATCGTGCTCTGGTCGGCTTGTTACGATAACTTTCAGCCATTGGTTCTGCTTGCAGGCTTCCATTAGTTGTCCTAAAAGCTGCCTGCGCGTAGTCGACTTGCCACATTCGTCGAGTGCATCAATAACCAGCACGGATGTGCGTCTCGGATGCGTCTTGAGCGCTTTCAAAGTGTTCAAGAAAAGCTCCTCACTTGCAGACTGCGGGTTCAACTGCGGGTCATCACGCAGTGCCTGTGCCACACAGGTTCTATACGGCCCAAACCTCCCCGCCAGTCCGTAGATCAGAGTTGGGAGGACCGTTTTCGTCTCCGAGAGAACTGGGTCGTCGCGTCTGCAAAAGAAGCTCCCACCAAGCTGCTTGCTCTCATGGAGTCGACGACAGATCGAATGGGCGATCGACGACTTGCCAATTCCGGGCATTCCATACAGCCACAATATACCACCAACATTGGAGGGTTGCGGATGTGTATCTTTGTTCAGTGGTTTGGTGGCCCATGTCACGATATCGTTTATGACTGCTACCCGTGTTCCGTCCATGCATCCACGATCTTTATGGTAGTCTGCCGTATCGACTGGTTTCAGTCGTTTCAGGAGCAGATCTTTCTCTAGTATCAAAGCCTTATGAGTCATCTTGAATGGGAAGAGTCAGCTTGGGCACTTACCAATGTCGTTTACCGCTTTCAGCATTGCTCCTGATACCGCACAGTTGAGATCGTCTTCCAGCCTCATAAATCGCTCTTGCAGGTCCGTGATCATCTTTCTATCTTCCAGCACTGTCGAAGACTCAAGTGACCTGTCTGATGCCGGATCAGATCACTGCGCACTAACCACATGAGCTGACATACTGGTGGCGCCCTTCTTGACATATTCACACATAAAAGCCGTTGTCACCACGATTAAGTTGCACAGCTTCTTGATGACTGATTCCAGTGGGCCCACTTCATCGTAAAGAGCATCTTCCAACATACGGCCGGCATACGGGAGAATCCTCCCCAAGCTATTGGCAAGATTTAACACCAGTTCATTGTATTTGCTTTCTCCTTGCAACATCTGTTTGAAATAAAGCTTCGAATGCAGATTGCATAATGGGCTGCGAGACGGACGTACATCGAATGTGACTTTCACAAGACTAAATGCTATTTTCGCAGTAGGATTCAACTATATCATGTTAGTTCCCGATGTTTGATGAAGAACCATGACGCACCTCGGACAGAGGTGCACCATATGCGATGAATGTGTCAATTGCTTGTTCCGTCGAGCTCTCCATCAGCGATTTGTACTGTTTCATCGCATCTTGGGCCTTCAGTATGTGCTCGTATGTAGCTTCTAGCTGAGGTTTTGTATCAGCAATGTCCACCGAAAACAGAAACAAGAAGCGTGCCGTAGGTGAGGGACGAAGTTTGAAGGAGACTGTAACTGGCTGATTGTTGAACGCCGTGGCTATCTAAGTTGTCAGATTTAATGGAGCTTTCTTGAAACCAACATACCTGCGACTAATGCTTTTGACCCCCAGAATGCATCTATTGCTTCCTGTCCGCTGATATCGACACGAGTCTCCAGCTTTCCAAAAGAAATCCCTGCGACGCTGCGGCCTACTTTAATAATGAGTACCATTTTTAACATGGGTTCAAGTTCTCTAGCAAACAGCGCGTGAGATTACAGTCAATACGTTCTGGATGGGATAACTCACAGACTGTGAAGGAGTTTCCAGATCAATGTTTGTTCGTCGTGTGTCATCTTAACATCGTTATTGTCTATCTGCAGCTTGACACGGAACTGTATGGTTGTCATGCTTTCGACACAAATTTCTGATGTTTTGATCATAAATTAAGACTATCTGTGAGCGGGCAATGTATCAGGGCTCACCTTCCAAGTGAAGCGTGCTACCCGCATTTTAGATATATAATGACAATTGGATGCAACAGTACGAACCGATCATTATCTTTTGAGTTCGGGCCACTCATGCTAGGCGCGTTCGACACCAGACTCGGGTGCCTAAATCCAGTCGAAGTATGATATGAGTGGCGTTTGGGTGAAAGGTGGCTCTCGATCTCGATCTCGGGCTGGGCTGGCTACAGCCGTTGTAAACCTAGCAACACGAGAAGGATATACAGGAAACCAACCACTTATTCAGAAGTTGAAACAAGGATTTAGGAAAGAGGTTATTGACTGATCGGCTCAGAAAGACCTGATATCTAAGCACCAGTTAGTTGTTTAGTTGGCACGTGTTCCTCACGAGAATAAGCGAGAGTGGGATTCACTCATGTTAACACCAAACACTACATTTCACACAACGGTTATGGGAGTTTCACAAGGTATCCATGTGAACAGTGCTATGGTCACCAAGCAGATATAACCTATACCTGAGAAATGGTCAGTTGACAAGGACGACCAAAACGGTGGATGCATACAGAGAGGGTCCAGAGCTGGAGAATCTTGAACACTTCCTTGGCTGCCGATTCTTGGGCCAACGATTTCTGGGGCTTCCATTCACCAACACATTCTGTGATACGCTCCAGCGTGTAAATTCCCAAGTAATGGCGAGCATCTTCTGGGCCAGCTTCAGCGAACTCGACCGTCACAGGGCGCTTATGACGAGCCTCCCATTCCTTGACTTCGTCGCGGTAGTTGATGTCTGGAGTCGGAATGACACTCAAGTCTTCCAATATTTTCAATGTTTCTGCCTCAATTTCACCTATAAATCGTGCGCGCAAGTCTAGAGCTAGAATCTTCAGCGCCACCGCCAAAGCCTCTTGGTCTGCCCGTTGATAGGAGCTCAAGGCCAGCGAAGCAAGCTTTTGTATATGACTTGGATCGGCTTTCTGTCGTTCTTGCTGCTCATGGACGAGATCCTCCCATCGAGCGATCCCAAGTGACTTTGCGGCAAACACGTATTCCATGGATTGCCCGAGCAGGGAGAAACATTCCCTCTCGTAGAATGGAGGGCGTGGCGGGGCACGGCAGTACATTGGAGGGCGTGGGTAACCGAGCTGCTCCAACCGCAGAGTCAGCTTCTCTACCCGCCAGTAGCTGGCTCTATGCTTGGCTTTCCAACTGTCGATAGCCGAGTCCATCAGTTTGAGAGCCTCGGGAGAACGTGGGGTTTTGGCTGCTAGTGTTTCGGCGAGGTCCTCCGCCGCTCGCGCAATGGAAAGAGTATCACCGCTGGAATCTGTCTGTTGAAAGAGGAGAATCTCTCGTTGCAGAGCTTCAGCCTCGTTTAGCTGGCGCTGCTGATACATTCCCCGTGCTTGCCATGCGATAGCATCTATTGTTTCACGATGATCACTGCCCAAGGCCCCAGTACGCGCTTTGACAACTCCATTCTCCATATTTGCAGCCATTTCAGGATGGCCATTTCTTCTATACGCATCTGCTAGATAAAGAGCTGCGTCGCTTGCTTGTGCACGCTGGGATCCATGCACTTGTAGGACATCTTTGTAAATGCTGTCACATATCCTTCGAAGCTCGCCTGCTTCACCGCAATGGCGGATCACCTTGTAGAATCCAACGCGGTCGTTGACATGTATACCATCCAAAATTTGAGATAAATACTGGACGTGGAGAAAGAGTTGGTTGTAGAGATCTTCGTCTTCGTCTGTCAAACAAGATGCGAGGACACGGACTGCCAGCGATTGATACATTACAGTATCCTCGGCCGACAGGCGGTCTTTTACCCATGCGAAAACAAAGTTGTGGAATTGAAGTGAGACCGAAGTTCCTAAGTGTGTTTGCTCCACCAAATTATACCTCTGTAGTTCATCCAACAATGGCCAAATACCAGCCCCGTCCGGCGTGGCTGGTATGAATATGTTACAAAGGCGATCCACCGACTCCGTATAATCGGAAGAACGCGGTATGAGCTCTGCCGCTTGGTTGGCAAATTGACAGCGTGAGGCGCGAAGCAAGGCTTCAAGCGGGATACCCGTAGGCTTGAAGAAGCATAGTGTATTCAACATATTCACTGCACGACGGGACAACGCAGGGATTGTGGCATCAAGCACAGCGTAAATACCCGGATGGCCCTCCACACGCCGTGCCCTGGCTGGCAGACGTAGGGTTGTTGAGCGTTCTTTGCGCAAATGATCCAGGTAGTTGTCTATACCGCCCTGTATTTGGATATGTTGTCCTGCCTGACTAACAGCGACGGCCAGACAGCCAAGCTCCTCAACAATAGCACGAGCATGAGACATGTCACTGATAGAGTGTGTATACACTGCTGGAAGTGCAGTTTTTAACAGCAAGGCTGTAGCATCGTCTGGTGACATGACGTCTAGGTTGATAGATCCTGAGGGCGACAGTGCTTGCAGTTTTGGATTGCGACTGGTGATAATGATGGTTCCCTTCTGGCATTTGGGTAAAAGGTTGAGTATGTCCAAGCTAGAGTCGTCGGCACCATCGTAAATGATTACCCAACGACCTCCCATCCAGTCTGGCTCTGCAATCACCGAAAGCGCATCGGAAATTGTTTTCACGGGACGCCGGACATCGTACGCCTTGGTTTTTGCAACAAGCGCGGATTCAATACTCGTAGCAGAGCTCGCATCGATGCAGAATACGAAGGAAAACCTGCGGATGTCATCAGTGGAAGCCTCGACAAAGTGCGACTTCATACCTGCTCTCATTATCGCGCATGTATTTGGAGATGCACTGGCTCTTCCCACTTCCTGCTATCCCGGTCAATACCAGTATTCTCATGGCTGTATCGTCCAGGCGATTCAAGGTGGCATCAATTGCTTTCGTAATATCTGTACGTGCGACAAAATAAGGCGAAAGGAGAGGCAAGCCCTCCATTGGACGCTTGAATCCTCCAGCGGCTTTAGGACGGTCTGGTGCAGACGTTAGCAGTGTAGTAATCTCCATGTAGTAAGACTCACAGAGATCCTTTGTAGCCACCTTGGTAGGACTAGGCTTGAGGCATTCGCTGAGCTCTGAGTTAACCAACTGGATGTAAGTTTTGGTTTGTGCGACGACCAGGTCAACCGAGTCGGCTCGGAGAGAATAGAGTGGATCGGGAGATGCCTCTATTGCGTATCGGCGATAGACTCCAGTCGTTCCCACCTGAGCTTTTAATCCAGTGGAGATGAGATCTGTATCATAAAAGGTGACCCTGCCGGCCAGAGAGTTTGCGGGTCTTCGACAAGATGGCATCGTATAGCCAAGGCTAATGATGCTATCGACACGTCTTATGGGTCCAAAATATTCATATGCTTCCCGTATTGCTTCCTTTGACGGGTTACTAAATGCGCAATCGCCTCCGACAAATTCGTGTCCGTATCTCGGCGGCCCGATATAGATGGAGGTGAAGAGCCCAGGAGAAGCCCAAGTTGCGCGTATGGCTTCAATGACACTGACATCAACGGAAGCAGTCCTAATTTTGTAGTTCCTAAGCCTGTGGCAGACACTCAAGTCGCGGATAGCAGTGGCGCAGACGAAACTTCAAGTTCATTAAGTACGGACAGCAACGTAGGCACAGACACACTCACGTAGGACAGGTCCCAGTACCCATTAGGGGTTGATTTTTTGGTAGATTTGACCGCTCTAACAGATCCGTCATCCATGCCTCCAGCATTTCAGATCGTGCGGAGGGAGTGAGGCTAGCATCTACAACGCGGTTATATATGCCAATAAATTCTTCCAAGGCCCTCTCTATAGACAGATCTAGGACTCCAAGGAGAATAGCGAGCAATCTGTAGACAGCTTATTTCAACTCAATGGAAAAGGCGCTAGGATGCTTACCCTCCTGCTCCAGTTCCCGTAATCATATGAAAATAGTTGCAAGGGAGGACCGAATCCTCCTTTCTATCTTGTGCAACCCTGCCCATAAGCTCCTCTAGAATTACCATTTGAGATATAACGCGCAAGTCCCCACCATCTATTCAAACGATGTTGGCCTGATTCAACTGACACAGTGTTTATAATTGAATATACATACCTAAGGCGAGGATCCGCAGCGGTTCTGCAGAGGGATCCAACGCAGGCATGTTCATGTTCGACATCTGCGCAATGGTCGAGTATGAAAGACTCCAAGGTCAGAGAAACTGCCAAGTAGCGCTTAATCACCGCCTCGCTTGGCCCAAGAAGCGTCGCGGTCGGTTTCTTTATGTAAGGCCGAGCATTCATGCCCGAAAGCAGAGTTCTCCTTAGTAAGCTAGAAATGTATATTGTTCAATCCTGAGACTCGAAAACCTTAGCTGGGGTTCACGTGTGCGCACCAAATAAGCTAGTTGCGAGAGGTGGCTGGCTTACGATCTATTCCATAAATACAATATCCTGCAAGAGACATGATAGCGAGACAAAATAATCTGGGTCTACTTAGATGAAACCCAGCAACAAAGGAGGGATGTGGTAGACGATTCGGCAATGTTCGGTCATTTCGACCAATTCATTACCAGGATGGCAGCTCTACCTTTTCACCGGGGCGGAATGCAGGGAGGCCTGTTAACAAGGTGAACACGTCAGTAAAACTTGCAAATCAATGACGATGAGGACGCACCCAAATACGGGCATCCCGCACAGCGGAACGCATCGCCCATATAGCAGCTGCCACAGCTACTCGTGGCCATCTCTGGTGTCATCTTATTCGCCGCACGCACAGCAGCTGCCAAACGGAGTTTCTCTGGATCCATAGGCTGATCGACAAGGGCCGCATCACCACCAATGGCGATGGCGGCTGCAGCGGCCTCCGCAGCCTCACGTTCCATTTCCTCCTTTTCGCGTTCTGCCAGCCCACATGTGCATCCAGCGCATGCACGCTTCTTTCGCGTGGCTGTCGCGGGTGCACAGGCGCCCGGTGTCGATGCGGAAGGACGTGCGAGATCTGCTGGTTCAAGGAGCGTTGTCGGGTCAAGTCGGGGTGCAGCGGCGGACGAGTTGATGGCCCATAGCGCCTGTTTGGCCGACTTGGTGGCCCGCTTGGGCAGTGTGACCGAGCGCGGGGGCGTGGAAGGTGCGGTGCTCAGTTGGGTATCGAGAGCGTCATCGGAACCAGAAATGGAGGATTTGGACGAGATGGGTGAGTTTGCTGTATGGCAGACTCATTTGTTAGTTCTCGAAGGCTGGTAGCGACAACGTGGGCGTCATCGGTTATATGGGAGGAAAACAACGCACACAAAGAGTCCATTTCGTTTGTATGCGACGGTTGTGATGGTAAGTGGTGGCGAAGATGTTAGGTGACGTTGTTTGGGGGGAGACGGAGAAAATGGAGTGCCGTGTGACCTAAGTATGCGTAGGGTTTATAAAACAAGTGAAGAGGCTGGACGAGACTGCTCTCGTCAGTTTTTATGCTATGTGGTCTGGAACCAACGTTGATTCACTGACAGTTAGACGTGGGCCCACTTTTAAAGAGTCCCCCAAAAAACCAAACTGCTGCTGCGGACGTA
>KN824397.1:1415-52587 GCA_000827415.1 Serendipita vermifera MAFF 305830
CAAGGCGGCCAGACCTCGTTTAAGGGGGTTAGGGCCTGAAAGGTTGTCCGCCGGCTCCGACAATTGCCCCTCCCCGTTGCTATTCAGACGGCCTTGCGGTAAAGTTCTCCGCAGAATTGAAATTTGCGCTATGTGACTTCTCTGCCTGGGATGATCCGCGTGAACGAGTGGGTAGCGCGAGGCACATGGAAGGGCTTGGCACATTGCGTTTTTTTTTCTTTCCCTTTCGAAGTGGCTTCTTTCAATGGGAACGTCCTCGTATGGGATCCCTCGAGCATGTAGTGCGGTATTACTGAGACGATATCTCCGTGTTCTTTGACATACGAACGAGCCGAATGACAGCTCATAAAGAGGGACATTTGTGGGAAAAATGGAAAGGGAGTCGTATCGTCCGAGGTCGTCTCGCGGAAAACGCTGATGGCACTAGTCTCGACGAACGCTTCGCACTAAAGCGCGCAGAAGGCGTCGGCTATCGAGAAGCCTTCGATGTCTTTTTCGTTGGGCGGGTAGGGCGGGAGCGGTTCCCGGTGGGTGACCGTTGAGTGGCTCAAACCTCGGAGAGTTGGGAGCAATCACGGGAGGGGTTGGCATACGTTGCGGGATCAAGTCGGTAGTTCTCGTCTCTACTCGGTTAACTTTTAAAAGGGGCACAGCGCCCGTTAGCAAGCGATTTAGAAGACTAGGTTCGGGGATGAAACGAGGAAGGAGAGAATTAAAGGTGATTCAGGTGGGTAAGAGGTGTTATAAGAGTATGAATGCATCGTTGGTGTACATGAAAATGGACTATAAGGTAATTCCATAAGCCGCTCCAGTGGCAATGGTGGCGGATGTCAGGACCCAGGCAAAGGGCGAAGACATAACTGGCGGTGGTTTGTTCAATTTCTTGGCCATCTCTTTGCGATATGTTTTGTAGATTGAAGAGAGAACGACATGCGAGGCAGACCACCCTATCGACCGGATCAAAAAGGGTCACGTCAGGAGAGTGAAAGGGGCTCTTTTAAGGCCGACGTACAAGTAGCTATACTCGCTCCATTCCATTCGTCTCCGGATTGTATCGCCAAACCGGAAGTAGCGAACAAACCACCAAAGGCCAATCGGGCCATTCGTGGAGGGAGACCTGGCAGGATAGAAGCTGGAAAGGGAGAGCTAGCTATGACTGAGAGGTCCTATTTATCAGAAAATATGTGGTTTAAATAGCAAAACGACCAACATAATGCGCTCAGTCCAAATGCAGGCCATCTTTGGGTCAAAAGGGGAGGCAGATCGGAGTTAAAATGGGTCATAAAGATAAGAAATTAGCCATTACACGGCGCATAAACTCGCTTTATGGCGGCTTACTCGGAGATGCCGTGAGGCCATATCATCGGCTTGAGAACGTCCTGATAGCTTTGCCATCCTTTTGCTAGTTCTGATTGATTTTGAGACTCTGAATGCCGAAATGATCCTCTTTGTTGAACAGGGGTAGCTGCGTCCTTCGTCTCTGGCAATGGTGTTGAAGCATTTTGCGCAGGCGGGATAGGTATTATCGAAGTGGGAGCAGGACCTC
Organism: Serendipita vermifera MAFF 305830; assembly: GCA_000827415.1. NCBI lineage: Eukaryota > Fungi > Basidiomycota > Agaricomycetes > Sebacinales > Serendipitaceae > Serendipita > Serendipita vermifera. The sequence goes on from KN824397.1 coordinate 2,962, forward strand.
GTTGCTGTTCTAGTTTCGCAGCATTTTCTTGAGTAGTCGTGGATGAAAAAGGCCACCAACCCATAAATCGGAGATGAAGTCGGAGTCAAAAACGCGTCTCGCCACCTGTCAGGGACACTCTGCGAGAATTCATTCAATATGATCCGCAAATATCTTGAGATATTATAATGAATAACAACATACTGTATTGTGTAATACGGGAATCTGGAATTAGCCGTTGACCGACCGATGATAGTAGTGCCTGGCCAGGCGAACGGCTGATTTAGTGGCCAATGAATATGGTTGGATTTCCACGAGAGCAGCGTGACACCGAAATATTGAATGTGGCTGATGGCTATAGCCTCAAAGCGAGCCAGAATCTCCCTGCGAAATGCTGGTTGGTGAGGCAAACATTCGGTCCCTGGAAGACCTCTGTACAGGAACCAGGCTGCCTCATGATTAAAACCTTGAAAGATGCATCCGACGGGTTGTTCGAGGGAAAGGATTGGTCAGAAACGAAATGGACGTATATCCAAATCGACCTCTAGCTCTAGGGGAGGTCATATGACCATGAGTCTACAGCCTCGCCTTTAATAATATACGTATATGTTTCCTGCATGACCAAAGCCCTGTTGCGAAACCTCGATCGCCGATTGTGCGTTACTGTATGACGGCTGATCCTGGACAAAAATACAGAAAATTGGTTTCGACCACCATTTCCCGCAGTCGTCCCGCACCCTTCCCGCACCCTTCCCGCATCTCTCCCGCATTTTTGAATTGAAAAATGCGGGACGGGTGCGGGAGGGGTGAAGGACGACTGCGGGAGAGGTGCTGGACGACTGCGGGATGGTGCTGGACGACTGCGGGAAGAGTGCAGGAAAGTGCGGGAGGAGTGCGGGACAGTGCGGGAAGAGTGCGGGAAGGTGCGGGACAAGTGCAGGAGGGATGAAGGACGAGTGCGGGACGAGTGCGGGAGGGATGCTGGACAAGTGCGGGAGGGATGCTGGACGAGTGCGGGAAGGGTGCGGGAAGGGTGCGGGACGAGTGCGAGAAGAGTGCGGGAGGATAATACAAAACTACTATGCTAATCAGTTGTCGTACCATCTGTTCTGGCTGGAGAAGGGGTTGGCAGAAAAGGATGGTGTTTCTAAACAGCCCCTGCATCTTAATAGTGGCTTTTATATTCATATATTCACATCATGAAGTTAATATTTGAAGTTCAGATATCTTGTCTCAGGATCCTCTTGTCTCTGGTAAGAAACCTTTTTACTATGAACTGGGAGAGGCAAGTATAAGCTCCCTCGCCCTCTTCATTTCAGGGAGTAGCAATGTAATCAGGCATTTAGCGCAGGCCTTGGGAACAGGCGGACAAAGAAAGCCAGTATAGGCATTTCAAACTCGCTGTTGGCATATGCATATCCTGGAAAGTCTTGAGTAATCGATCAGTTACGGGATTTATGATTTATCGGCAAAAAGTGGGTTAATATTACTGGATGACAACTGCGAGGTACGCTTACCAGCAGATAAAGCCGTGTACCTTCGCCGTCAGCCCTTAAGATCCCAATAACTACATGTGAATAGACTTACCTCAGACGAAATTGCTACCAGAGATTCAAGTGTAATGATCTCGTGCTACAACCAAGCCGAGTAACTACCACTTCCGGCTTTCATTTACTCTGCGACAGGCTCCTTGATTGCTAGGATATCCGATATCATTCCAGCTAAGGGCTACTACACACGTCGGGAGCAATACGCATTAGCTATAGCAGCATGACATTGAACCAGATAAGGGGATGAGAGATGAGTGCGATGTGAAATGGGAAGGGTGTTTGGCGTCGCACAGATCTGAAACGGCTCGCAGGAGAGACATAAGAGAGAAAAGGAGAAGACTGAGTCGAAAATGAGTCGATACAGCAGAAGAATTCAGGTATAACTGAAAAGAGATTTATGGGAGTATGACGAGTTGCTACCGAGGGGTGGAAATACGGCGTGTAAGGGAGAAGAGGGAGGAGTTAATTGCAGCGGGGTCGAGAGGTATATGGATGTCAATTTGAAATATTGAGAGTTGTTATTGCTACAGGGATTGAGGAGATAGAGCGGGAGATCAGTGACGACGGTGTTGTTGAAGCACAGAGTGCGAGAATGGGGATGAGACGCGAAGGCATCATCCGCACAGTACAGATCCCAATTTTTCAACTGAATGGTGATGGAAACATAATTGATAATGATATGTAAGCGTAGTGCAAAAAAGAAGCGAATGCGTTCATACGGATCTGAGTGTGCGTGTGTGTAGTGTGCGAGACCCTCGTGCTGGAGGCGTCCATTCGTGAGAGAGAGAAAACCAATTTGCTGAGCTCAATCGGCGCCCGGGTCGTCCGGTGGAGTCAGCGCAATCCAAAGGTTGTGTAAGTGCGATGTCGGAGGCGGATGCGTATGGGGGGAGGACCATAGAAGAGAGAAGGGAGAAGGGAGAAATCATGAAGTAGAACCGTTGAACTTGAAGTGAAACCCTGGCGAAGCGAGTACGGCCGAGTTGTCGGAGGGGTAAGTGTCGGATGAGAAAGTAGCGTAAAAAGTTCCCGAGGAAATTAAAGGTACATATGAAGAAAGAGAAAAGATCTTATTGAAAGAGCCAAGAGGATAGATGAAGACGGCGGCGGAGGGAGAGGAAGATGCGAGGAGGACCGGTTGGATGAGTTTTTGCGAGACAATGAACACGAGTATTGCGAGGAGAAGTAGATGATACACGAACAAAAAGAATTGATCTGGAAGAGACGTTGACAGCGGACAAGTGTCGGAATGATGCCAGATGAGCGAGTCAATAAGGATGCGTCCCTCAAGTGTAGGCCTAGGATGCGGAACCAGCGGCTGCAGCGCTGAACTTGGATGTGCAAGCAATTTACTGATGTAAAACTCAGGTTCTAGCACAGAGAGAGACGCCATGGACGCTCAAAACGAAAGGAGGGGGTCGTCGAAAACCTCGACAGGAGATGAGTACACAGGCAAGCCTACGTACGTTTCCATTACCTAACCCACTCACTCACCCATCATCAGGCTTCCCATCCGGCTGGAACCTCCCCACAGCATGTGAGAGAGGGTCTTGAGCCTACCAGACAGTAGGACCGGCGAACGCAAACGATGGATCGGTGGTGTGTTGATGGTGGGATACCGAGGTGACGGGCTTCGACTTGATTGCACTGTCGGTGTTTATCATGTTATCATGACTCGAGGAGTGTGAGATGGCACCCTGGTCGGAGCGAGAAGGAATAGTAGGGGAAGAAGGTCCGGGCGGAGGATAGGATTGAGCTGGGGGAGATTCCATTGAGTTCTGGTAGGCGGTCGAGGAAGAGGAGGTGGCGTCGACGAAGGCGAGTTGAGGAGCGGTCGAGGCAGAGGTGGAGGTGGACGCGACGGGAGCGACTGCAACAGGTATCGACGCTGATAATGTGACATTGGGATGATAACCTTCGAACTGATAGCGCTACTGGTGTTCATCATGTTGCCGAGGTGTGAGCAGGCACGCCTGGATTGTCACCGAATGTGACTAGGAAGGGAGACCAACTGAAGTGTAACGGGACTAAATCAGACCTTTGCTCCTTATTGACACGTTGATTGAACGTTTCAAGCCCAGGCCCTTTGACCTAGAGGCTGAGGAGCCAGTCGAGATATAAACATATCCTGCACTCCATCTGGTTAACCATTTTAATAGCATAAATAATCTGTACATAATTGTACTACAGCCTTTTGAGTATGTGTCAGTGCAAATGACCTTCAAGTTGACCGTGAAATAAGAGGCTGGCCACTCCAATCGCACATGGAGGCGAAACGTTTCTTAATCTTTAGAGGGAAGAGAAATAATGATGAAAATAGGTAGAATTGTGTGGTGAATGGCGTAGGTGAAGAAGTGAACTACTTCACATCCGCTCGCAAGCTAGAAGGCTCCGACAAGACAACTAATTGATCGGTCTCAATAAGGCGAGAACATTCAATCGGGTTATTTTATTTACAATATCTCTCTACTTAGATAGCATTGAAAGTTTCGGAACGACCAAGCAAGTCACTATGACCATGGCGAGGAGAGATACCGACATCATGACTTGCAATTTGTGAATGTAGCCATATAGTGAGTCTTGATACAGGCTTATCTAGATCCTCGTCGTCCTGGAGCATTGCAGCCAGCCGTGGTGTAAGGTAGACGGTCATTTTCTGAGAGCAAGTTTGAAACCTAAGAACATCCAGATCCTGAAGAACAGTGAGACGATGAATAAACTTTGAGATAAGCTACACCTACTTGTCGAGAAGAAGAACCGGTGATTGCATCCTCAAGGTGATTCCAGAAAGTAATCTTGGGAACTTTATCAGAGGCGTCTCCGCAGTTATGCAAAGAGGCCTACCTCTAGTCTCGAATTAGATCCTTGCGGAATAAACTCCATCCCAGCCATCTGGTATAGAAAACAGCGCGCGCGATACGAATGATCCCGCTGCACTGTCGGATAGTCGGGATGCTGGGTGTACTCCTCAAACAAGTCATCCTGAGGATGTGACGGCATGCCCACAATATATGCTCGAAGGTACTTGATAAAAAGCTCCTCAAGCGCGCGGACATATGCGGATCCCGAGTACTGGGGGGAGAGCTTCTGAAGAACGGAGTTGGAATCACGGGTGGGTAAAGGGGTGAGTGCGCAGACAAGATTGGTTGCACCAGCCCGAGTTGTTGGCCAAGCCTGTCCAAATTTGAGATGTATGTCCATGATAAACCGCTCACTCACCTCTCGAAGAGAGTACCCGCCAAGTTGAACAAAAAGACCAGCCTGAAAAGCAAGAAAGTCTGCGTGCTCTGGAGAATCTCCGTAACAGCCAGTGGGGTTCCCGTTTGTCATTTTTGAAATAAGGAGGGCACCCAACTCCTCATGTCTCTCTTGAGACCGTGTCTCTCCCCAGTTTAGAGTCTATCAATGAGTTAATAATGTAAATATAAAGGTTTACTACGCACACTATCGCTGAGTCGGTCGCCAATAAGTACCCACAATGGGTGGCCTTGAGGTATATTACGATCGGCTGCCACATCGTTACTATTCCAGATATGAAAGAATTCCTTGTGCACTCCTGGTGCACAGTCATATATGAGCTTCTCGTTGAGAAGGCTTGACGTCCCTTGAAGTGCCACCATGATCTCCAGAGGGGAAAGAGGAAGAGGTGCCATTCCGGTGACAATAATATGCCAAGCGGCACATAAACCAAGCGTAGTGAACTTGATCTTTCTTTCAACACTGGCACCGCTTAAGGAGGTAAGGTTCAGGTTCATAAAATCCGCTATAAGCGAGTCACGGCACACTTCAGGCTGATCACAAGCGATTTTCATCAAGACTCTTGCGACTTCTCGGGCAGGACCTGGGCCTGGACTGCTTTGTCTGTAAGACAAAATCAATAAATTTCGTGGAGTTGAGTCAACGACTTACACTGTAATTGGCTTCAATCTCCTGAAAACGTCCAAAGGTATCAGATTTGCAGGCCCAAGGCTAGCGCCTTGTACATTCCAACCATTTGCATTTGGTACAAAGCCATCAATGTGGCGAGCGCGTGCATGCTGGGTAAAGAATTGAAACATGGATTTAGCACAAACTTGTACGTTGATCCCAGTAAGGTCCATAATAGTGACCGCTAGTCTTGTATTATGCACAGTTTCGTCCACTTTGTCCTTTAAACCTTGAATTGGGTCGGTATCAGTAAATGGAGAGTCCGTCAAGTCAATAGCGGGGTTGGAAATGGGGCTTGAGTGAATTGGGCTTGGGGTAGGGTCATAAAGTGCTCTCGTTGCACCTAACTCCGTGGGAGGATCAAACTCGGGAGTAAGACGATACCAATCGGTGGTATCAGGCGGCGATTGGACTGGAGGCAAGATCTGCGATCTGACCAATCTGCCTTGAGCTGAGGGAATAGACGAGGATCCCGCTGGCGCGAATGGAGAGAGCGCACGACGAAAAGGGTTTTGCATCCGTGGTCGTGCACCAAGGTGCAGAATGGGTGACACATCTTCATCACTGCTGAGACCCAGAATTGGTGGTGATGGCGAGCGCTCTTTGATGACGCGTTTACCCTTTATTGGCTACTTTGTGCTTAGGCAAGTACAGTAACGAGTGAGATGCGGCTTACCAGTGGGCGAGGTTGTGGAGTTATAGATTGGCGAGTATTTGATATAGGTGTTCTGGGAGCGGCATCATTTTCGGAACCATCAGTGTCGTGAATAAAGCGTCTCCGGCGACCTTTTTGTTTTTTCTTGTTTTGGCATGTGCACAGGGGAGCAACGTCAGATGCATCCGTATCACTACACATTCCATGGAAAAAATGTGCCAAAAAGCACTCGGCAGTATGTGTTTCTCCAAATTCTGAAATGTCGATGAGATGCTGAGGTATGCGCCCCGAAGGTGGCGCATGTGTGAACGCTGTAAGAGTCACAATGAGATTATGAGATAGTACGTCTTATATGCCACTTACCTGCTGCCAACAAAAGGTCTGGGCGATCATCTTCTGTCAAGCGGTGCTTAAGTTCCTTATCCAAGGTGCCGGAAAGGTGAGCAAGCATTCCAAAGTTGAAGTTCTGTCCGTGAAGATGTTGGGCACTGCTGGAAATGGAGCAACCGCCTACGCTCTTGCGCTTAACCTTGACAAACGACCAAGCAGCACTCTGTGGATCAAACCTGGACGAGTCCCCATGAGTCTCTCTATGAGTGTATGTAATCTGAGCTCGAGCCATTTGACTCTGGAACTCGTCATTGAGTGTGTTCCACAGCTCAATTCCGTCAAGTGTGTTTGAGATTTGGCATCTAACGAGGAGTCCAAATCGTGACAGTCGCTCATAGCCTTGTGGAAATTTGGTAATCCACAAGCGAAATTTGCTTGCAAAGGAGGTTCGATTGCTGTCCGTTTCCATTGAACACTAGAATTCTGCGTCAATAACAGCATTAAGCGAGTAAAATGGTGCTGACCTCAAGAGGCAAAACCAAAATTGTTATTTTCTTGGAGCCATCTGCAAGTTCTTGTCCCTCCAACGAGTTCTGCTGAGATTTGCTGACTTTACGGCGGGAAGCTTGCTCGAGAGGTACCACGGTTGGGCGCTTTGTTGCTGAACCATCCAACCTTCGCTTTTTGGCAATTTTATATGCATCGTCGTGAGACATTTTCGGTGTCATACCCCCAGATATAGATGATCGAGATGATAGGAACTCATCCAATGAGAGTAGTTGAACATCTGGTTCTGGAACGGCTTCCTTATCGTCTACAACTGATTCACGGTCCTCATCATTGCTAAATGCCGTCAAGACCGTGACCCTTTTTGCTGAAGCGCGTTATTGCTTACCGCGTCAATTTCTCTGAGATCTTTCTAGGGGTGGCCACAGGAGACTCATGTGGAAATGTAGGCCGGTGAGAACTAGTGTAGTAGTATCAGTTTTCAGTATTTTGTGTACTAGGTAAACAGGCATACCTATGAGATGGCTTGACTGGGGAGTCTGGATGTTCGTGCTGCAACCAAGTAGCAAAACAGTCGTCGCATGTTGTGTGATACGTCCAGTTTTCCTCAGGCTAATACCATCAGAATTCTTCAAAGTATATGTTAAAGCACATACTGAACCGAATCCTACGCATTGATTCTGCTTGCATCCTCCCTTTTCAGGCTGTCCAGGGAATCCTTGCGTGTACCTTGGTACATGCTGCGCTGCTGGGTGATCGCATATACATGTTGCGCTATTTTCCTTGATTGAATGCCATTAGCAATATGTTTGATGTGAGGAACGATGCTTACCGGCACTGGAGAAGCTATGAAGGCACCACATTTGTCCTTGCAGCCTACGCAGAGACCCCGACGAATAAATTTTGTAGAACGACTCATGGGGGGAGAAATAGTATGGTTGTGAGAATGAAAATAAAGGGAGGGACAATAAGAAGAAACAGTCTGAGACGGAGGTGGAGTAGGGTTGCGCTTATCATTGCAAATATATGCCTATGCACTTGTCAAATGCCGTACTCCATTGCTACTTGGACCTTACCATTTCTCGCTCTCATGACCTCTAATCAAGAGCAACGCGCACAACGCGCACAACGATACTCGGAACGCCCGGTGCCCCCAATAAGAGGTTCCGGTCGAGGACGTCGTGTCCAAGGACGGGAGATGCCATTACCATCTGGTAGTGGTAATCTCAACCAGTTGGAACAGGTTGCGAGGTTGGATACCAACCATCCGGAAGCTACACCCTTCCATCAAAATGATCCTGGGGTCGTGATTAGCGCACATAATTCCTTCAGGAATTCCAATGAGAATCCGGCCAACGTACCATCTGCAGTGCCCTCTGGCACATATCATTCCCCTATACAAGTCCGTCACTCAATTGGCAACTCTCCTACCCCTACGCAAATCAGCCATTCAGAAGAGCCCCTCAACACGGATCCGGAATCATGGGTCTCACGTACCATAAATAGACAGTCCAATGCCCTTGGGAGTGACAATGAAATGGAAACAGGGTCTCCCGCTATGTCCCCGGCTATGTCTCCCACCATGTCCTCACAAGAAGAAACAGTATGTTTGCACGCTCATCATTGCGCCATAACTGATTAGTACATTTTAAGTATTTCATCATTATTCACCTGGTCTTTGGGCGTCAGAAAAGGAAGTGGGACGGACTCCTGACACTCACAAGTGATGGAGTTCCCAATATTACCGAAGTGATACAAGAGATCGCCATTCAATGGGCAAATCAATCCACAATTATTGAAAGCATGGAAGAGGCATGCGACGCGGAGACTCGTGTCTATACTAGCGAGAAATGGGATGAGTTTGAGGACGGCAACGTTGACCGTATGGCCGACCATGGGTTTCTTCACGACCCAGTAGATTCGGCCTGCAGAATTATGCGGCGAGGACCCGAATTTCTTCGTTTCCTTCTTTTACGCGGGCAGAACAGAGGTCTGGCCTCAATAGGGCTCTTTCTTCAGGTATGACATGCTCTTTGCTCAACTGAGGTCGATTTTGACGACGACTAGATATTGGAGCCTTCGAACCTCATCAAGGAGCTCGATGATGGCTGCTACAAGTGGCTCCGCTATTGGAGGCAGCAGGAAACATCAGGAGAATATGGAGAAGCATATCGTAAATACCGTATTATCTTGATTGCCTTGAAACTGAAGGAGAAGTTACTGTTTTCTACTATGTCCAAATCCGAAATTCGCCGAGTGCCACGTCGAGGAGGAGAGACGATCAACCTTGAGCAACTTTGGGAACATGTTCGCCAGGCTAGTGGCGATACTTCAAGCTACAAGACCTTCCAAACGATAGTCAGCACCATAAACACGGCAAGGGAAGCGATGAAGACTCTCACCGCCGAAAAGGCCCGTCGGAATCTCTCTGCCGCAGAAGAGCAACGTTACAACATCATACGCTTGATGCTACGAAAGGAGCCAATTGCTGCTTGGTCTTCCCTTGGAGACGCTTCTGATGCGCTTGAGGGTGAAGTGAATCGAATGTCGGCGCGTAAGTTTGTGTCATATGCCTACGGGGAGTCAAGCTAGAGGATCTTGTATGTCGTTTGTATCTGAATTCGAATCTTTTTCTGCACATACTATGATACATGGTAGAACGAATGTGCTTGCTATAAGCCAATATGTAAGCCACACATGCGGGAGTATCCAATGAATCGTCCGCACATCTGGCCATACCCGGGAGGACGTTGAGTTAATGCAAAAATGGTGTACGGAGAATGGACAGACCTTCAAGGTGAAGAAAACACTCCATTATCGCTGGAAGGTGGAGTTAGTCATCCCTATCGGATATCTCTGTGGACAATCCGCTCGAGCGAGAATGAGTAGGGAAGAAATGTTTGGGGGAAGAATATGATTGAGCGGGGTTCTATCGAGTTCTGGCGGGCGGTCTGGGATGATGAGGTAGCTTTGATGGAGGCGATTTGTGGGTGGAGGTCGAGGCGACGGGAGTAACTGGGACAGGAATAGACACGCATTGGGGTGGGAAGGGACCACAATTGGGACCGTACTTCTTCTTGACGCGTTAAGTGAAAGTCTTGAGCTCAGGACCTTTGACATGGAGGAGCCACTCGAGATATGAAGACATTCGCGCTCCATTTGGTCGGTCTCTTTGAGGGTGTAAAGATTCTGGCTGACTATGCACCAGGATCTGTTGGGGTCGTTGTCATCACAGATGACCCTGGAGGCGATCATAAAAGCAGATATGGAGAGGCGGTGTCCACTCGAACCACGGGCGGCAGGGAAACGCTCCTTTAATCTTGCGAGGAGGAAAGGCGCGGTGAAAACAACCACCTCGGGCAGTCTAGTGCGGTGGATGGCGTAGGCAATAAAGTGGGCCAAAGGCGGGCATGGAGCACTTCCGTTGCCCGGCGTCGAGCCGTTAAGGAACATGGGGATATTGGGGCACGAGAAGAGAGCTCCGATAAATCGTCCGCACATCTTGGATAGGTCTTCATAACCAGGAAACATGTCTCCAGTGGCTTTGGGCTGTAAACGACAACCAAAAAAACGAGAAAAAAGGAGAGAGTTGAGTAACCTAGTTTGTAAGCATTTGAATGAGTAAAACTCGGCGCACCGTAGGAGCCGCGACGACAACCCCGGGGGGGGGGGGGGGGGGTTGGCGGGCACGGCGAACTTCCTCCAACGACAGGCGAGTTTGATCGTTGAGGAGGACCGGAAATACTATTGCTAGCAGCGGTAGCTCCTATCGGAGGCTGGATGGCATCGTAGTGAGCAACAGCAGCCATGTGGGGTTGGGTTGAAGAGGGATGGGCAAAGACGCCGTGGTGAACGGTCTTGTTGAGGTCGTTTGAGATTAAAGTAGAAACAGAAACAGAGTGAGACGATGAAAGAGGACTCTTCGTAAACGTGGAGTTAGGTATTCCTCGTCGGACGTCTGCGAGGACAAGTCGTTGGAGCGAGGAGTAAGTCAGGGGGGAAGACGACCACTTCGGATAATCTGGTGCGTGAATGGGATAGGCGCCAATGGCGGGCATCGATACTTTTGTTACTGGTGTCGAGCCTTTGAGGAGCATAGGGATGTTGGGGCACGAGAATAGCACTCCTATAAATCGTCTGCAGATCATTAATAGGTTCTTGTACCCGTAAACACGTCTCCAGTAACTCTCTGCTGTCAACGAGAACATCTAGAGAGACTTTGAAGAATATTATGGAGGGAACGACGGGGCGTCCTTCGTTAATTTGCGAAAATGAAGATACATGTCGTTTGAAGTTATCATTGAGATTTGGCACCTCATTCTTTGGTAGATTGGGGGCTGAGGCGTACAACTCGCTAAGGATGAGCGAGCCACACGCATCAAAGTGCCGTGACAGCTTGAATTTCAGCTCAATATTGACCTTTGAGATCCTTTGACTTGATTAGCGTAGCAATTGCATAATTCTAAGGATTGAGTACTCACTCCTTCTCAACAAAGCTCAATTTTCCTTCCAACCCGATCCTCCAAGCAGATTTTTATTTTGAGAGATGGCATAAAAGAATGCCAAGAATGAAATATATTATTCCAAATGGTCTGAGAGTTAACGTGCACGCGGCGGCGGGAGTCAACTGAGAAGGCACCAAATATAAACACGAGAATACTTTCATGTCGCAATCAAATGTATACAAATAGGAAAATTCTCGCATAAAATCCGTTGTAGAGAAAGTTAAGCTGCGCGACAGACTAACGAAGGGAGCTCGGCTTATGGCACATCATTATTTTGTGGTCATTATTAGTAGCTTTAGATCTTGGTTCTAGAATTCATGGTTTTGGCAATATTCTAAAGCAACAATCCACCACCGACATCTCTCATCCATACTTCGCGACCGTAAGTCGCAGTGTCGCTCCAGTTGCTCACACATGCCACGAACATTTGCCGATTGCATGGGGCACCGTGCTTCTTCGAGGTGCAGGTGATGGAAAGAGCTTGGCGGCTGAGGCTGGAATGGATTCCGTCCAGCAGAGCGTGGGTAGTTTCTGGAGAGAAAGTGACTCATGACAGCGGGCCGCTCTAACTCGGCCCAGTCAATACCATAGTCCTCTGGATGTGCCAAAAGCTCGTTCCTTTCTTGAATACCCCGCTCACCCCTTTCAGCAAGCCCGAAGAAGTAAAGCTCCTCCGGAGATGATGCTGGCTGGTCTGGAAGGTCCATGGTGTGGGCGTTCCATGAGTTAGCCCATTCTTCGGCATCTCGATTGAGAGACGGAAGGAACAGGAACTTTAAAAGCCATATATGACTATTATTTGCCGTATCAAGCCCGAATTCACCCTGAAGGCGTTGAAAGAAGATTTTCCATTTGCTCCCGAAGCCCGCCGTAACGTCGACCCACATTCTCTCGACTCGAATATTATGTACGCTTCTGTATGCAGCTCAATATACCAGAATTTAGACTTGGTTCAATTGGTACATACCGTCCAAATATATAGGAGCCCCTTTCATCCCCACGGTGCTGGATCATCCAGGCAGCGACTTGTAAGTTCTCGGTACCATGATCGCCTCTGACACGACTCGGTACCCCTCTTTTTTTCACGCCTTTTAAGAACAGATCGAGTACGGTTTTGGCTTTATTGTTTGCTGAGACTTGAATGGCAGTTACCAGGCGAGAATATCCGTCGACAAACATCTGGATAACAAAGCCAAAAAAAACCATATCTGAGATACTTCAGTAAATGAACGTGTTTTTCAAAGAAATCTTACTGAGATTGGCATCTCCATGCCATAGCGAATTAGGACCATCGACTTGGTATCGTCTTCTGTGGATTCTCCGTCGACCAAAGGTGCCAGGGACACCTCTCAGTCGGTTCATTGCTGCAGATACGGTTTTATACGAGAATCTATACCCGAGCGTACGTAAATGACCAAGCACCATTCGGATGCCAAAAGCTGGAAATATTTCTAGAGTTTCGGTGATCAACTCGTCAATAGCTTCGTTTGACATCTGCGTTGTGGGTATGGCTGGTTGCTGGTACCTTCGTACACCCGTGGTCCCATCGACCTGATATACTGCGGGGCTCTGTGTTTTCATTCCATATTCTAAGGCGCGTCTTTGGATAGTACGTGCCGATATTCCCTTGAGGACTTTGCTTATCCGTGCCGGGCCGCGGTGACGCAGTGCTACTTGTAGAAAGGCTCCATTAACATGAACTTTGGGCCTTCCCCGTCTACCAGAACGATAAACTTGGAGTAGCCGAGATTGCCGTTGCGGTGTGTCCCGTGATTTGATGGCCAGTTTCTTCAGCGCGGTGAGCATTATGGCAATCCCTCGTGTAAAGCGATCGAATTCATATGGAGGAAAGGTTTCTGTATTCTGGGTGCTATTTGGTCATCTCACGGAACCAATCAAGAGCCAGCCGTACCGTAATTCCAGCTTGAAGCAGAGATTTTGCCTGCCGTTGAACGCCACGTATTTCCCCTATATCCAAGTTGCATTCGGAGAGTGTGTCGCACAGCTCTGAATAGAGTATTGTAAGCATCCCGAAAGGCTTGCAAACGGTGGTTAGATGTATTGCCTGGCATGGTGCGGTCTAAGTAGCGGCTTTCTGCATTGAAGTGATCTTGTTCTACGATACAGGCAGGTCGCTGGCAAAAATAGTAGAAAACCATCGCTTGAAACGTAATATTGTCAATGGTAGAGAGCAGAAACGTTAGATCACATGCCCTTAACCACTTCAACAGCAGAACTATTGACCTCTTAGTGGTACGTAACAGATTGTAGCGACATGGTATTGCATTACTCGCTAGTTGGTCTACAAGGGACACGGTCAGGCTCGACTGAGTACAGTAAGATTGAGAGCTCTAACTGAGGGGTTTTATCCCGTTAAGCACTATAACACAATCTTATTACCTTTATAACCTTTCCCGCACCCTTCCCGCACCCTTCCCGCACTCGTCCAGCATCCCTCCCGCACTTGTCCAGCATCCCTCCCGCACTCGTCCCGCACTCGTCCTTCATCCCTCCTGCACTTGTCCCGCACCTTCCCGCACTCTTCCCGCACTGTCCCGCACTCCTCCCGCACTTTCCTGCACTCTTCCCGCAGTCGTCCAGCACCATCCCGCAGTCGTCCAGCACCTCTCCCGCAGTCGTCCTTCACCCCTCCCGCACCCGTCCCGCATTTTTCAATTCAAAAATGCGGGAGAGATGCGGGAAGGGTGCGGGAAGGGTGCGGGACGACTGCGGGAAATGGTGGTCGAAACCAATTTTCTGTATTTTTGTCCAGGATCAGCCGTCATACAGTAACGCACAATCGGCGATCGAGGTTTCGCAACAGGGCTTTGGTCATGCAGGAAACATATACGTATATTATTAAAGGCGAGGCTGTAGACTCATGGTCATATGACCTCCCCTAGAGCTAGAGGTCGATTTGGATATACGTCCATTTCGTTTCTGACCAATCCTTTCCCTCGAACAACCCGTCGGATGCATCTTTCAAGGTTTTAATCATGAGGCAGCCTGGTTCCTGTACAGAGGTCTTCCAGGGACCGAATGTTTGCCTCACCAACCAGCATTTCGCAGGGAGATTCTGGCTCGCTTTGAGGCTATAGCCATCAGCCACATTCAATATTTCGGTGTCACGCTGCTCTCGTGGAAATCCAACCATATTCATTGGCCACTAAATCAGCCGTTCGCCTGGCCAGGCACTACTATCATCGGTCGGTCAACGGCTAATTCCAGATTCCCGTATTACACAATACAGTATGTTGTTATTCATTATAATATCTCAAGATATTTGCGGATCATATTGAATGAATTCTCGCAGAGTGTCCCTGACAGGTGGCGAGACGCGTTTTTGACTCCGACTTCATCTCCGATTTATGGGTTGGTGGCCTTTTTCATCCACGACTACTCAAGAAAATGCTGCGAAACTAGAACAGCAACGAGGTCCTGCTCCCACTTCGATAATACCTATCCCGCCTGCGCAAAATGCTTCAACACCATTGCCAGAGACGAAGGACGCAGCTACCCCTGTTCAACAAAGAGGATCATTTCGGCATTCAGAGTCTCAAAATCAATCAGAACTAGCAAAAGGATGGCAAAGCTATCAGGACGTTCTCAAGCCGATGATATGGCCTCACGGCATCTCCGAGTAAGCCGCCATAAAGCGAGTTTATGCGCCGTGTAATGGCTAATTTCTTATCTTTATGACCCATTTTAACTCCGATCTGCCTCCCCTTTTGACCCAAAGATGGCCTGCATTTGGACTGAGCGCATTATGTTGGTCGTTTTGCTATTTAAACCACATATTTTCTGATAAATAGGACCTCTCAGTCATAGCTAGCTCTCCCTTTCCAGCTTCTATCCTGCCAGGTCTCCCTCCACGAATGGCCCGATTGGCCTTTGGTGGTTTGTTCGCTACTTCCGGTTTGGCGATACAATCCGGAGACGAATGGAATGGAGCGAGTATAGCTACTTGTACGTCGGCCTTAAAAGAGCCCCTTTCACTCTCCTGACGTGACCCTTTTTGATCCGGTCGATAGGGTGGTCTGCCTCGCATGTCGTTCTCTCTTCAATCTACAAAACATATCGCAAAGAGATGGCCAAGAAATTGAACAAACCACCGCCAGTTATGTCTTCGCCCTTTGCCTGGGTCCTGACATCCGCCACCATTGCCACTGGAGCGGCTTATGGAATTACCTTATAGTCCATTTTCATGTACACCAACGATGCATTCATACTCTTATAACACCTCTTACCCACCTGAATCACCTTTAATTCTCTCCTTCCTCGTTTCATCCCCGAACCTAGTCTTCTAAATCGCTTGCTAACGGGCGCTGTGCCCCTTTTAAAAGTTAACCGAGTAGAGACGAGAACTACCGACTTGATCCCGCAACGTATGCCAACCCCTCCCGTGATTGCTCCCAACTCTCCGAGGTTTGAGCCACTCAACGGTCACCCACCGGGAACCGCTCCCGCCCTACCCGCCCAACGAAAAAGACATCGAAGGCTTCTCGATAGCCGACGCCTTCTGCGCGCTTTAGTGCGAAGCGTTCGTCGAGACTAGTGCCATCAGCGTTTTCCGCGAGACGACCTCGGACGATACGACTCCCTTTCCATTTTTCCCACAAATGTCCCTCTTTATGAGCTGTCATTCGGCTCGTTCGTATGTCAAAGAACACGGAGATATCGTCTCAGTAATACCGCACTACATGCTCGAGGGATCCCATACGAGGACGTTCCCATTGAAAGAAGCCACTTCGAAAGGGAAAGAAAAAAAAACGCAATGTGCCAAGCCCTTCCATGTGCCTCGCGCTACCCACTCGTTCACGCGGATCATCCCAGGCAGAGAAGTCACATAGCGCAAATTTCAATTCTGCGGAGAACTTTACCGCAAGGCCGTCTGAATAGCAACGGGGAGGGGCAATTGTCGGAGCCGGCGGACAACCTTTCAGGCCCTAACCCCCTTAAACGAGGTCTGGCCGCCTTGCCATTCTATCCTACTGCGGATTACCAGTTGTGCATCCGTACCTGCCCTATTTCCCCCATCCATCCCCACTTAGTGTGACTTTGCCATGGTTTCTCCAGTCGTCCGGATGGGATGATGGGAGTGTGTGATAAGGTTGATGGCTTGACGAGATACTTCCTACAACTCTCCCCCTCATCCACCTCTCACTCCCTTCCAGTCACTCCTTAACACCAGTGGACGCACGGTCAGGCCAGCCGCAAAATGACGCACTTTCCTACACGGTATTACTTTGTATGCGTGTCCATCGTGGTAAGTCTGTTCCTGGTTTGCTCGCTTAATGCACAAGGCTGATAAACGCTTTGATAGATCTTGTACGTTATCGACCCCCCCGCCTTGTCATTCAATCCCCCACTAATGCACTTCCCCACAGTCTTCATCTCAGCTTTTCGTTTTGGAAAGGAGACTACCATACACCGCCGTCCATCTCTTATCTGGCCGGGAAGTGGCCCCTCAATACAAAAGGTCGCGACCAGGAACCGGTCCCTGGCTCTCCAGCCTCGATACCACATAGCTACGCTCACTCGCATGCAAAGGCCAATGCGACCTTTGTCATCCTCGTACGGAACAGCGAGTTAAAGGAGATTGTAGAATCTCTCAAGCAGATAGAGGATCGCTTCAACCGACAATACCACTACCCCTACGTCTTCCTCAACGAAGAACCATTCTCAGAGGAATTCAAACGGTTAGTCTTATCCTTTACTCTTTCACTCTGGGTCCGCTGAACGGATACGTTCTAGATGGACGGGCGAGATCATCTCGAGCCCTGCGTATTATGGACTCATCCCGCGCGAACACTGGTACCAGCCAGATACGATTGACGAAGCACGTGCTGCCAGGATGAGGCATGCCTTACAAGCAGACGACGTGATCTACGGCGACTCGGTTCCGTACCGAAACATGTGCCGTTTCAACTCGGGTGTATGTCTTCGTCCTTCATGCCGCTCTCACTGTTTGATGCAACTCCCGCAGTTCTTCTACAAGCATCCACTTATGCAACAGTTCCGCTATTACTGGCGTGTCGAACCCGGCGTCAAGTTCTTCTGCGACGTCACTTACGATCCCTTCGTGTTCATGGAGCAAAATAACAAAACATATGGGTTCACCATTTCCATGTACGAATACGAACGTACCATTCCGTCTTTATGGACCGTCACAAAGGGTGCGTATGCAATAACCCTACAAAGAGCCACACGCTAACCTTGGAGCAGAGTTTATTCGCCGTCATCCTGAACATCTTGCGCCAGACAACGCGATGCGCTTCTTATCAGACGACGGTGGTAACACCTACAACCTCTGCCATTGTAAGTCGAAAGACCATTCTCTTTGGCTAGCCGCTCACTCGCTCTAGTCTGGTCCAACTTTGAAATCGGTGACATGAACCTATGGAGATCCAAGGCGTACACCGACTACTTTGACTTCCTCGACGCAAACGGAGGGTTCTACTATGAACGATGGGGAGATGCACCGGTACACAGTATCGGTGCCGCCTTGTTCTCGAGCAAGGACCAGATCCACTTCTTCAAGGATATCGGTTATCGACATGAACCGTTCCAAAACTGTCCGCAGGGAAATGATCATAGAAAGGGCAAGGTGAGCAAAAGTTGGTTTTGGCTGTCGGCCAGATACTGAGACTTCTTCCTCCTTTTCAGTGCTGGTGTGAGGAGAAGGACTCGTTTACCTACGAAGGGTAAGGGCTATCACTTTCGGAACTGTTCATGACTAACGCCATCCTAGGTATTCGTGCACCTCTCGCTGGGATAGACTATACGTATGATAAAAGGCTGCCGCTAGTGGCTGTTTTGATTGGATATTGTAGGCATTATTACCAAGAGTATGAGGCCAGGTCACTAACTCTCCGTTCTCAGTAGTCCACGTGTGGTTCTGCTATACAGGAATGCAAGTCGTTTGAGTGTAGGAAGCGTGTACAGATTACTGGTTTTTATTTCTCTTGGTGGTGAATACGAGAACATTACTCCTCAATCGTCATAAGCATCTGAATAGTGGGATTGCCCATTGAGATTTAATGCCTAGCTCACGCTTAATCCAATGCTATTACGAAGGAAGTGGCTCGGATACCCGGTTCCATGCGGGTAGTAACAGCCCCGCCCGGACCGTTGTTATCTAGACGTCTTGGGGCACGCGTAAACGCAGCTAATACGGTAGAACTCTCGGAGTTATGGGGATAAACGAGCGTGTTTCGGATAATGAAATAAGAAATACAGCCAACTATGAAAAACGATGAAATCATTTTTGGGGGATGTAGTGGAGTAGAAGCCAATGAATGGGTGCTAGAGTCCACGAGAATTATGACGATTAGGCACGTCTGTTCATCTTCCTGGCGTGCTCGTAGATGAGAGGCTGGGCCTCTGGGCTCTTCAAGTAAATGGTGAAACCATCGTCGGTGCTGTTTCCAAAGCTGAGACCATCGACACCAAGTTGCCAGTACATGTCACCAGCAAGCTTGTTATCAATAGCGGCCTTTTGCCACGCGCCAATAGCCTCGACACGGGTGATATTGCTGCTCCTGCCCAACCACGCCTGACGGTCCTCATCCAACAACCATCCATATTCCTCAGAAATGACGGGCTTTCGGACCTTGTGCTGGAGCTTGGCATGTGCAATAGTAAAATTGGTGGCCCACTCGACAGACTTGCTCCACCAATCAGGATAAAGGTGGAAAGTACCAAAGTCAATGTCCCTCATGCGGAGGATACCCTCGCTGTCGACGCCATCTGCACCATTGTACGCCCAATCGTCGGAGGTACCGTTGAAGAAACCTTCGGTACCGGCGGCCACCATGTGGTCGCAATCGAGGCTCTTGATGTAGCCCGCCATTTCTTTCGTCCAAGAGTTGATGGTAGAAACAGTGCAGCTGGGTCCTCGGGGCAAGTTGCGGGTTCCGTCGGCTCCGCAGCGGGGTTCATTGCCGAGCTCCCAGGCGAAGATGGCTGGGGAGTTCTTGTAGCGGTTTACGACGGCCTTGACGTATTTCTTGAATTCGGACTTGATCTTGGGCATGGTGAAGAACTAGAAAGGGTTTAGTATGGGGCGTAGAATGTCCGATAGGGAACGTACGTCATCGTGGTACTTGCCACCCAAGTTGACGGTGAGCACGTCCATGCCTCCCTGGAAGACCAAAGTCAGATACGCATCCATAGAAAGAATGATTCGAACACACGTAATCAGCCCAGTTGTTGGTCAAAGCAAAGATGAGCTTGAGACCCTTTTGCTGGGCAAGGTCGACGACCTGATCGAGGCGCTTCAAGCCATTGTCCCCATAGTCTAAAGAGCCGAGTTAGGCCTAACCGCGTGTGAGTCTAGGAGAAGAGGGTGTCTTACTGATGGTACCGGTGCCGTTTGCCCAGCTCCGGAAGTAAATGGTCGAGGCACCGGCGCCCTCGCCACCATACTGGGGAAGACCACCCTCGACATAGGTCGCGTTGAGTTCCCTAAAGCCCCAGGTACGGATGACCTTGATTCCAGCGGCCTGAGGGATATTGTCGTTAGGGCGTGGACAATAAGTGCTAGTCACCAGGACATACCTTGGCTTGGTCCATGGCAATGCTGACGTCGGTAATGTTCTGTTACCATGTCAGTGGGGTACGTGCGTAGTGGACAAACACCAGACTCACGTCGAGGAAGGAGAACCAGTAGGCATTAGTGCCAAAGTAGAAAAACTTTTGGCCATCTACGGCAAAGTTTTCACCATCAGGGTATACGAATCCCCGTTTTGCAGCGGACACGGCGGTGGCCGCGCCTAAAAGAGTGGTCAAGAGAGAGTTGAAGAGCATAGTCGTAGAGAACGGAAGGGGGAGGTTGAGAGACAACAACAACGAACCATGTACCAATCCTTCTACACCTTTATACTCGTCTACCCGATGAGAAGTAAAACGGGAGTTCCCCGATGATCAGGCGGGGGTTGGACTAGGAACTGTAGAGGTTAAACGTCGGTCTTGCCACGGCTTGTCAACAATGAGAATTACTTACTTGTGAAACTCTCCCCCTGGACACTGATTACACATTTCGCATAGTTTCACTTTCACAGTGACGCGGGCCGCGCTCGCCAGGATACCCCATTGGCTGCCAGATCCGACTTCGAGAAGGGTTCGGATGCACACGCTATTGGTCAAGACCCACTTTGGGCGCAATCAACTCGGGTTATAAGACTTTTTGGATTTACTTGGCCTCGTCAAATCAATTCCGACGCCGAGCAGATCGGCCTCTCCCCCGCTTCTCCGCTCAGTTTTGCAAAATGCATCCCAATAATGTCGTCCTCGGATTTACAGGTTTCGTGGAGCCAAGTCTAATGCATAGTAACCAACGGCATTAAGCGCCACCATATGGCTGGAAACCTTAAAGCTACCGGTAATGCCCTCGAACAACAAGTTGAAATTAATGAAACAGATGACCAAAATTAAACAAAACACTACAACATATGACTGACAGTACTCGAGGAGTCCTCGATCACTCAATGTCCGCTCCAGCTACCCCCGCCTTGTCCTCCATATCGATTATTAGGAGCTGCACCGCCATATCCACCATTACCACCACCCCACTGCTGACCTCCAGCGTGACCTCCAGGCACTGGTCCGTCCATCTCCACACCCCCATACGCGTCCTCGTGCGCAATACTCTCCGTCATCCCAGGTGACACGCTTCGATACCCTTGTTGCTGCTGTTGCTGCCACGGTGCTGGACCTGCGTACCCCTGTCCTGGACCATGGCCAGGACCCCCATACCCCTGACCAGGCCCGGCATACCCACCAGGCCCAGGTTGGTACCCGGGTGATGCCGGAGGATGCGTGTGGCCAATAGGAGCAAGTGGCGACGCGGCACCATGTCGACCAGGCATGAGCGAAGCGGGTATACGCGCGACAGGGGATGGAGCGAGTGTCGGACTGGCGCGTCCCTGGGGGTACATATCAGGAATACCGCCGCCCGTCCATTGAGGATTACGCTGCTGTTGCTGCTGCTGCTGCTGCTGCTGCTGTGGATAACCTGGTTGTGCACCCGGTCCAGCAAATCGCGACGGGGCAGCTGCACCAGGAGGTAAACTACTCCTATCGCCTGGAACCGGGTTCGGCGTGGCTTGCGGTGTGTAATATGTGGACTGCTGTCCACCATGACCAGAGCTCACAGATGTCGGCGGCGACACAGACCGGTAATCCTGCCGCGGTGTGGACAAGGATGTAGGTTGAGACGGCCCAGTCGTGTGTGACTGGTACGACTGCCGCGGAGAAGGTATAGGCGAAACAGCCGGCGACGATCGTGGACTGGCTCCAGCTGCAACCGCAGCTACAGGCCCTCGTCGGAACGCACCAGCCGAAATCTTCCTAGGTGCAGATTCAGAGTAATCAGAATCGCCACTACCAACTCGACGATGAGCAGATCCAACACCCGCAAAGTTTCCTTCCATATCTCCACGGTGCGCCATCCTAGGCATGTCTGCCAACTTGAAGGACTGTGATGCAGGCGCTTGAGAAGTTGATATAGGAGAAGAAAACGGTGAGCCTGCTACAGCCGCAGAAGTATCGAGACTCGATTCTTGGGTACCCCGGCTAGAGTCGTAACCTCCACTAGAAGCAAGGAAGTTCTTGACGTGACTGGGAGCCTGGTTAAAACTGTCGTCTTCGTTGGGCCGCGAACTCGCGTTTGGCCCAGAGCTAAAGCTAGAGTCGTTCTGTGAGATGAATCCAGAAGGCGGATTAGAACCCGAAGATGGCGAGCCAACTTGTGCCGAGAATGAATCGAGCATGGCGTTAAACTGTTCATCCGACATTTCAGACTTGGTTCTGGCTGGTACTGCCCCATAATTAGCTGTAAAATAAATTAGAATAGGAAACCAATGCCACTTTTTGATTACTCACGAGTCGAGGGATGAGATCCTCCTTCCTTCTTATGAACTTCCAACGGTGTGATGATACTGAGACGATTATCGCCTTTAGAACCCTGCTCAGAACGACCAGAGCCAGCTTCCATATACCCAGGAGTCGAAGACACCTCTGTCGCCACTGGTGCTGGTGCCCTTGCCAGTTCACTACTCGAACCAATAGGACCAACCCCACTCCGATCCAGACTGTCCATGCTCGCCCACGCAGGGTTACCAGGAGTAACAGGACTCGGCGTGATTGGCGAAGGCGGACGGGGTGCAAATCGTAATCTAGGACCATCATGGCTCGCAGCCGAATTAGGTCCAGCACCAAAGGTACCCATAGTGTCTGTACGTGAGTGTTGAGGATCCACAAGGATAGATTTCTTCGGCGCTGGCGCAAGGAGACCGCCAGGTTCCTCAAATTCGGGGTGTGTGATCAGGGCTGCGATATCCAGCGGTAGATCTTCACTTTGCTTTTCCTCTGCTGGTGTCGGGACGGGGGATACACCTTCAGGGTATGGCGAAGGCGTGCGGTCCACTGCACCGGGATGCGTCGTGGAGGTTTTAGTATGAGGGGGCATCAACGAGGAGTTATTGTTAGTTGAATCTGCACGGTCCAACGAAGACTGTGGAGTGGGCTTTCGCTTGTCAGGGAACATGGCGAACCTGCCACTATTCCCAGACGTCCTCGTGTTCGGGTTATCGACAACATGGTCATGGACAATCTTGAGTCCATCGGGGCCAGTTGAAGTTGGGGTATACGTTGTGGGTGTTTGTGTAGTGGGCGTCTGGGTATTTGAATACGTCGTTGGGGTTTGGGTGATTGGCGTCGACGCTTGACTACCACCTTCTGGCTCCCGTAGACTTTTGGGAACAGCAGAAATCGGTGATCGATCCTCGGGTTCAGCCGGCGCAGCCGAAGGCGGTTCCGGCAAACCCTTCTTCTCCACTTTCGGCTCGGCTTCCTTCTCCAGTGCTGGCGTATCCTTTTTACCCTCGAGATCCGCCCCAAGTCCTAATTCTTCAAAGCCAAGACTCCACTCGGGAAAGTCCCCGCCAAAGCCAAGCTTGGGAGGTAACGTGGTCGTCCTCTGTAAATCCGCCTCTCCAGATCCAAGTACAACATCACCACTATCCTGGGTTCCCTGTCGTGTGGGTTGTTGTGGTGGCTTGAAGGAGGAGGGCGCGTTACCCGCGGGAGGAACGAATGGCGAGTCCACCTCTTTCTCTTCAGGAGCGTCATTTTCAGCTTGGTCAATCGCAGGTGAGGGTGACCGCCGACTGCTTAGAGGTAACGACAATGTCAGACCACGCTCAACTGTGGCACCTTGTCTTCCTTGCGCCGGAGGATACTGATTAAACCGGGATCCAGAAAGGTCTTGGTTTGGACCGTGGCCGGGTGGTGCACCTCGTGGATCTTGGGCGTGGTGTTGTTGTTGTTGGTGTGGAAGGTTAAGTGTAGGAGGGGGCGGGGGTGCATGGAAGACGGGTCGGGACGACCCTCCTCTGCTACCGCTACTACTTCCAGTGGGGTTATGCGATGGTACAAAGGTGTCTGGACCGCCAGGCGAGTGTGGAGTGCGCATGGAATGTTGGATTGCGGAGAGTGGCATTTGCTGGATCGGCTGCTGCTGCTTGGCACCCAACGCCGGCATGGTATTCGCAGACATGGGAAGACCATCAATAGGCCGTCCAAACTCATCCACAGGGGGTGGGCCAGCGCTCATAGTAGAGTACTCTCGGCTGGGCGGCATCGTGCCTCCATGCACGCTAGACGGTGTATACGGTGGATGTCCTCCCAAAGAACTTGTTTCGGTGAACCGAGAATGATCATGATCATGTGTCATCATTCCATTGGGAGGGATGCCGCCTTCCGCGGGTGGAGCCAAGGCCAGGGCTTGAGGACGAGGACGCGCTTGTCGAGAGGCAAAGTCGGTATCTGCAGCGCCGTTAAAGGTCACTCCGGCGACGCATCGAGCCGCTTCAGCGGTGATCTGTACCACTGCCTCCCGTCCCGGGTATGGCGCACGGCCTTGTCCGGGCGGAGTAACATCCTGTGGTACTTCTGCCGCAAGGAGTTTTCCGAGTTCCCCAATGATCTGGTGGAAAAGGTGAGTAAGAATAGTTGTCGAGCTCGACGGACGTACGGTCATCTTTTCGCCTAGCTCCGCCATGCCTCCGAATTTTGCGATGAGAGAGGTTCGCATGACGTGTCGCTTGTGATCTGAAAGACGTGCCATGTCGACTAGGATAGAAGTGTCGAGCTGCCGCAGTTCATTTTGGAGTGACGACAGTTGTTCAGTGGCAGTTGACAACCCTTTGTTCTGCCATACAATTAGCAATCCAATCTATAATTACTAAAGGAAAGAAGCCCACTTCGGAACCCATTTTGCTCAGACGTCTCTCCTGGGCTTCTAGCTTGCTCGCAACGGCCTTTCGCCGTCTTCTTAGCTCGTCCAGTTGTTCTTCTTTGGTGCGGACATCTTTCAGTTGAGATCGGATGTTCGATTCGTGTTCGGCAAAGGTGTTGAGGGCAGAGATTATATGAGTGCTGATGATCATGGATCCACTGGCAACGTCCTAGACGACGCGGAAGGATCACGGAATAGGTGGAAACGAATACGATCAGCGAAAAAGTTCACTTGTGACGGTAAATTGCTCACCGAGAGGTCCTCGCCCTCTCCGGCCGCCCATTGCTTCAACGCCTCAGCGGCAGTTCCGAAATCCTTTGATAGTTTCTGAACACTGTTATCATACAAAACAACGCAATCATCAGCAACCGAGTCGCGTCGAATGAACGCAACGGAAGACTCAACGAAGTCACGAGCTCCTTTTCTTTGTTGATGGATTCCTGTAAGAATCGTAAATCTTGATTCCCTAATGCAGGAGTGATCGTAGAGTGTGCGATCTTGGTCGACAGAGAGCCGAACATGGTTGGATCAAAATCGAGATCTTGAGTGGCTCGACGGAGAACACGACAAGATGGGTATTATAGTGGAAACCAAGAGTTGATAGTTGTATTTAAGATATATGCAGGTGATGGTAAGGGTTCAAGCTTATAACGTCACTCACCCGCGCAGCACCTGAATGCATTAGCCACCACCGCCACCGGGTTCTTCGCGGTGAAGGACGGCTAATATTGGAGGATCGTCTATTTAGGCTATTTCGGCTCAAATGAAGTTGCTTAGATATGTAAATGATGCTGAAGGGAACACCCGGCAGAACGGGGGAGTGGTATTTGGGAATAATAGATAATAAGGCTACACGTTTTTCTATCCAGGAAATGTCCATGGTAATGAGAGTTGAATATCCGAAAGCAGGAACGAACGGGAGCGACCAGCGGACCTCGAGTGATATTAATGGACGAGCTTGGTAAACCTCTCCGTACACGAATAACTGGTGAGTTGCCCATTAGCATTGATTCTTCCAGCTCTGAAGAGCACATGTAAACGATCACAATTCACTGGGTTGGAATGGGGACGGGGATGGAATGTGGCATAGAGAGGAACACTCACGCTGCGTTTATTGTATCGGCCGGAGAGCACCAGCACTATTTGGAATCGTCAGTTGAGCGTGTGTTCGCGTGTAATGCGGCGGAGGGTACACTCACCTTGCCCTTGCGGTGGACGTCTCCTTGTGGGCAGTGCTGGAATGGGTTGTGTCGATATCCGATATCATGGAAGAAGTGGATTTGATCCTTTCGGGCGAAAAGAGACACGCCAAGCGAGTGTACCGGTGCATCGCCCCATCGCTACAGGAGAAAACATATGCGTCAATCGGCGTGCCAAGCTAAAGAGCAAAATCATACCTCGTAATAGAACCCTCCTTTTGATTCGAGATACTCGAAGTATTTCATGTAGGCTTCGGACCTCCAAAAGTCCATATCGGCAATCTCGAAATTGCTCCAGACTACGAGGCCTTTAGTAAAGTGGTTTCCAAAGTGATACCATTACTCACAGTGGCACATGTTATAGGAGTCTCCACCATCGTCGGAGAGGAAACCCATGGCATTCTCCTCTGACACGTATTGTGGGTGCTCTTTGATGAATTCTAGGACGGAATGAGATAGATGTCGGTGAAGAGATGAGGAAAATGCGTACCTTTGGTCGTCTTCCAAAGGGTGGGGACCGTCTGCTCAAACTCGTACAACGAGATCGTAAAGCCGTACACTTTGTTGTTGTCTCTCAGGTACACGAACGGATCTTCATCAACGTCACAGAAAAAGTCGACACCGGGTCTAGTGGAGAAGAGTCAGCAATGGGCAGTCGGAGTTCGAAACCAGTGGACGCACTCTATTCTCCAGTAGTACCGATACTGTTGGAGGATCTCATGTCGGTAGAAGAACCCGGAATTGAATCGGCACATGTTGCGATACGAGACTGATCCTCCATAGATTACGTTGTCCTTGACCATCTTGTTACGGTTCGCCGTCGCCTTTGCTTCGTCAATGTCCGGTGGCTGGTGCCAGTGATCATGGGGAATGACGCCGTAGTGGACCTTTGAGGATACAATATTGGACGTCCACCTGCACGAGACCATCAGGACGTGTACTAGATCACAGGATAGCCGACTTACTCTTTAAACTCGCGTGTGAATGGAACGTCGTTGAGGAAGACATAAGGATAGTGGTACTTGTGATTGAAGCGGTCCTCCATTTGCTTCAAAGTTTTAATGAGATCCTTGAGCTCGTAGTTTCGAGCAAGGATGACGAAAGTGGCATTTGCGTCGCCTGCGACGTAACAAGAATCAGCATCATACACGTTACGTTGGTGAAAGTGTCTTACCGACTTGTGGTAAATGTCCCTCGCTGGGGTAATCGTCGCCGATCAGGTTCTTCCATGCAAAAGGGTTTGAAGACAATTCAGACACCGACCAGGGCGTGTTCCTCGTCACCCAAGCAGGTGTTATCTGAGATATCGAGGTGGCACGGCCATACGCCTCGTGTGTAGCGGAGAGAAGAACGTGAAAGGCGACAAGGAGGGCAATGACGAGGAGGTAATAACGTGCGGGAAGATGTGTTCCCGGAACATGGTACTTGAAGCCGAAACCCATGATATGCGCCGTCTACGATGGAATCAAAAAGAAGAGGAGAGAGAAAAACCGACGAGAAAGAGTGGAAGTAAGGAAGGGGAAGATTTCGACAACGGAAGCGTGGATGCTAAAAGGATGCGTGCCATATAAAGAACGAGCGAGAATTGCGCAGCAGCAGTCGCGACTGGGGTGAAGAACCCGCTTCCCTGTCTGCCTCACTCTATCTCCTCCCCGCCATTCAAAAAACGAACCGTTATCACCTCACGTTCGATCATCGAACTGGTGCCTATTTCTAGCGCATTCCTCGGAATAGGAGCGCAAGGTTTTGTTTAAATGAACGGCCCATCGAAGTGTCTAAGAAGCGGAGACAGGGATAGACGATGGCTCGTCCCTGGGCCTTTTCGTCGGGAGCGAAGTGGCGTTCCGCAGTCGTGCCTATAAAAAAATTCGTTACGGGTCATAGATACCCAAATAAAACTTTAAAAAAAGAGCCGTCTGCGTCAGTGCTGCGCAAGCCGCCGGTCGTTACCGGTAAAGTGGTTTTGGAGTAACCTTGGATTTCCGCAGTACGAAATCGTTATGCAGAAAAAAATGCGATAAAATTCGAGGCTGCACAGGATAGTAATAAAGTGAAATTTGGATCATTATTGTGTGTAGAAAACCGTGTCTATATGCGAGATGGAATGTAGTAAGTCGGCGGAGGATGACCCAGCCTTCTGGTGCTAGATTACTTGCGTGAACCTTTCGTTGCAAGCCCAACTAACGGAGAGTGGTTAGTATTTCGTCAAAGCCACCCCGATGATGATGCGAAATCGACACTATCTTTTGGGCCGTGGGTAGAAGAGGAGAAATGGCGCTCAAGGAAGGCAGGTGATCGACTTACCCTCCAAAGATCGTCTCCGTTTCGTTGCACGAGCACTATCAAAAGAAGACCTTTTAGTACGATCTCGTGGACCGATCTCCGGAGTAGCGCCCACCTTTCCCCTTTGGTTCAGTCCCCCTTGCGGACAGAACTGATATGGACTATGCCGGTAGCCAATGTCACTGAAGAGGTGGATCTGATCCTTTCGAGCGAGTAACGATACGCCAAGCGAGTGGACTGGAGCATCACCCCACCTCTAAGGAACCGGTCCCGTCATTGAGTATCCAAAATGATAATCAAAGTATTCACCTCATAGTAAAAGCCGCCCTTTGAATCGAGGAATTCAAAATACTTCATATATGCCTCGGATCTCCAAAAGTTCATGTCGGCGATTTCGAAATTACTCCAGACTGAGAACGGTATTCAGCAACCAAGCGCCAAGAAAACACAGCTATTCACAATGGCAAAAGTTATAGGATTCGCCTCCGTCTTCTGATACAAAGGCCATAGCGTTGTCCTCCGGTACGTATTCGGGGTGATCCCTGATGAAATCTCGCGAGCAGTTAGCGCGGATCTCAAAGAGGGTAGGTTCGCCTCACCTTTGGTAGTCTCCCACAATGTGGGAATGGTTGGGACGAACTCGTGGAGTGAGATGGTGAAACCGTACACCTTGTCATGGTCCCTCATGAAGACAAAGGGATCGTCAAGTATGTCGCAGAAGAAATCGACACCAGGTCTAAAAGCAAAATGAGCACGAGTGATAGACAAACACAAAATTCCGTACTCGATTCGCCAATAATAGCGATATTGCTGTAGAAGCTCATGCCGGAAGAAAAACTACGCAAGCGTGAATATTTGGTGGAGCGGATAAATGAATTCGGACGTACTCCCGAATAATAGCGACACATGTTTCGGTACCTATGCAAAGTAAGAGACGTAGCAGTGCAGAAGTAAGGAGCATACGAGACTGAATCTCCGTAAGGCATTCCGTCTTTGGCCATTTGCTCGCGACTTGCCGCCGCACGGACCTCATCAATGTCATCCGGCTGATTCCAGTGATCGTGGGGAATGAGGCCGTAAGACGTCTTTGAAGACACTATGTTAGATGTCCACCTGGAAGAGCTCGTCAGAATGACCTCACGTGTCTTTCCTATGCGCTCACTCCTTAAATTCTTCTGTGAATGGAACATTGTTGAGAAAAACATATGGGTAATGATGTTTCTTGTTGAACTTGTCTTCAATCTGCGTGAGAGACCTAATGATATCTTTGAGCTCGCTATTCCTAGCGAGGATAACAAATGTGGCATTTGCTTTCCCTAGGCAATGTTGGGTCAACGGGATTCGGGATAGAGGCACTCAAGTGTCATACCGAGTTGTGATAACGGGGGCTCGCATCGTGACCTAGATGTACTCTTAGTTACCCAAGCGGGTAGTACCCGACAGAGAGAAGTAGCATGGCCGTATGATTCGTGGGTCGCTGATAGAAGAAAATGGATGAAGATGACAGTCGTAAGGACGAAAAAGTAGTAACGTAGCGGTACATGGCACGCTAGGTTCATGGTAGGGGTAAATGCAGGATGAAGCAAAGAAAGGGAATAGAGCGAAAAAGGAGGTGAAGTTTGATCACAACAGAGATTATTAGAAAGGTATGCCCCCAAGAGGGGTTTTTGGTATTCCCCACGCAAGGCCGAGAGTCTCCCCGTCGAGCGGATGGGCGCGGCCATACTCTGCCGAGCCAGGAGCAGCGCAAACATTTCCCTTTGTTGAATACTCCGCGCTTAACACACGTATCTGGTTTACTACCACAGTTTACTCGAGTCAAACTCCGTGGGACGCGGGAAGAAGGCATCCCATCCCTGTGTTCTTTCCTGGAAACGATGTCAAATGTCTATATTCGTTCCATTGATTTGGAGAAACGAATACCATCGAATCAGTGATCCCGCAAGCTCGCTATTCTAGGCGTTATCGCGACCAAACTCCACCTTGGCAGTACAACTGAGTTCGCCGACCACCGGGGTTGAAAGCTATTCAATCATATTGAGTGAATAGCGTACTGGGTTTTGGATTTTCGGGGAATAGTGAGTCTGGCCGGAGTTAAATGCCGACCGGCGGATTGCCATCAGCTTATATCAACACTAAAGACGCGTAGAGGTAATGAAGAGAGATCCGTAACTCCGTTTTGTCGCTCAATAGATCATTGTTGGCCCTTTACCGGCGATTCCGACCCTTTTCGAGCTTATGCAGCTCAATCATCTTCTACTTGCGTCTGATTCCAGGTTAATTTAGTAAATAGAGTAAAAATTTTCTGCTAAATGGCACAGTCTGGCGAATGGACGTCCTCGAGGTTGAGACGGACGGGAGCAAGTGGCCAGGAGAGGTCACTTCCACTCCAACTGCTACGAACCACACTGATCGAGACCCATTCTACGTAAACTTTCGGCAACATAGGCTGCTTCACATCGAGTTTTGATATCTGAAGAGATGTTCCCGTTGATATCGCGAGTATTTTGTATGCCATCCCCGGTTCCAGGGCTCCCAAAGGAGTAGGAAACCTTCGCATTCCACTCCTACATGTATATTATACGTTGAAAGCTTCCCTCTCATTCCTGTGAAGATACTCCTTTTCGTCCATTCCGGTAGTCAAGTCTGCGACGCGGCTGTACCGTGTCCAAGTGAATGGACGAGAGTTCATAAGTAGTTCCTACTCATTGAGATGTTAAAATGCGCTCATTTGATTGATCTAATGTCTTTTTTCCAAGGCTGTTCCTGGTAACTGAGCACGACCATTTGAGACTTATAACTATAACTTCTTCATTGTCTTATGGAAGCGAGTATGTTTACATCATTGCTTTAATTGAATTTTTTTTGGTTCAGCTGAACGGTCGTCGGTCTACTCAATAGTCCAAGCGTGCACTTTCTTGGATGTCTCCTCCTCTTGTCGCCCGCTATCCTTGCGTCGAGTTGGGGACTAATCCCTACCAATCAACTCCCCGAGGCCGTCAACCGACTTGGATTGCGCAATTTTGGCCGATTTACTTATGCTCGCCAGTGTCAATGTTCGGGACGGATAGCCAACCACCCAGCACACTTCGCAGCCGTCCAAACGACCCGACGATCTATTCTAATACTAACACAACTGCATTAACACTGTCTTTAGCAAGCTTTATGCCTTCAATCTGAACTCTGACTGGGTCTCTTGGACCCCCAGACAGCAAGGCCATCGTTTAAAGGTTTACAGGAGTGCTATTATTATGTTACCCTGAACCTTTACGTCCTCGTATGTACACTTCCGACACAAATTCGCCCTCTGAGTTCCTTCCCTCGGGATTTACCCTCGACTTTCTCCATGTCTATGGGGACTGTTTGACCAAAGAAGTACCCGAGGTACACTAGATCAACCGGCCAATGGGATCGTCGGAGGTAATTCCTGCACAGCTATTGACGGGAGCAGCGGAGTACATACGGAGGACGTTGACTGTTCTGGCTCTCAAAGGAGGCGTGTTTGGCCTTGTTTGGCACGGCATTGAAGAAAACCAATTCAGCGGCTAGCCAATCTTCGCCCAAATTCCAACCTGGCTCCTTACCCGGTGTTATCAATAATCAATAATACGAGAGCGTATTTTGTGGTCGCATACACACTGGAACTAGTACGGTACGCATTACACATGAATATAGCATTTGTTTGTGGCTAACTGGAACCCAAGCCAGATGCATATCAATCAATTACCACCAGAGATCCTCGAAGAGATCTTCTTTCATGCAGTCAATGGGATCAACGGTTTACATTCTGACAGGAAGGATCTCTTCCTTACTTGCAAATCGTGGTACCGGCTGGTTGTCGCCCAAGTCAGATTGTGGACAACGATCTCCTGGTCTAATCTTATCCTAGCAACAATCAGATGTCCAAATCTCGCCTCTTTTGCACAAATCATCGAGCGCACAGGCAACGCAGCCCTCAACTTGACGTTCGAGCTCCCTGCTTGCCGCACTGATCCATTCGAGTTCGACCATCTCGAGCTGGTTAACAAGAAACAGACTCCAGAATATCAAGGCTGGATTTCTCGCTGCCAGTCGCTTACCCTAGTCGCCCATCCTCTAGTTAGAGAGTACGACCCAGCAGCGACACTCGAGGCGGTATTTGGCCCAGCAGGCTATACCTTCGCATCTCTGGAGTGCCTCGTCCTGCGTCACGTTTGTTACTCCCAGCCACCGGGAAAATCGCGCATTTTCCTTGATCAGATCTCCACCTCGGCCCCAAACCTCTACCGTCTCGAAATAGAATACTTATGGGATGCGCACGTACTAAAAGAGCTATTTGAGCGTACAGACATCCAAGAACGCATTCGAGAGCTCAAGCTTCCGATGGATATTGACTCCTCAGTGCCATGGGATGCCATGAGGAGTCTTACTCACCTCCATATCACGAGAAAAAATACAAGTTTTCCTAAATCTGTCAACTTGAGAGAACTTATTGCACCCAACCTACGCAGAATACACATGGAAGGCGACTTTCCCGTCGATTATCTCCCATCAAAAGCCATCATTAAGCAGGTGTCAATCAAACTGGTAGGTGCCTCAAAAATCTTCACGATGCGCTCGACGCTCTCGGAGCTTGCCTCGTGTCACGAACCGATCCGACAACGCCATCGCCGCCTTCCCCCTATTATTTTCCCCGTCTCCGTCTCGGTCCGTCCTCGGCTTCGTCCCTATATAAGCCCCCTGTAATCCTTGCTAGTTCGTTAGCGAGAAAATCACCAAGGACCCGCCCACCTTTTTCCTTCATACGCGTGATCGATCTAAGCTCAACACACATCGCTCGTCCCTCGCGATGCTCCCCTCGCCTTCCTCTATCTCCACGAACCCCCCTCTGCGCTCGTCTCCCTCGTCGGCACTGCCCCGTCGTCCTCAGTACCTTCCACGGTCCTGACACCTCGAATGATCAAGCGGCGACACGAGAGACGCATAGGCTCTATACCAGAGTAATCAGGTTTACTACCACGACTTAACGCTACTTTGACGACATTTCCTGTATTTTTCGATCGTGTCGGTGTGGAGCACCTTTTTTCGCTGAATATGATGTGATATATTTGTAGCAATGGATGTTTCTTTTTCTTTTTAGGATACTTTATCTTGTAAGCTTGGATGCCCTCTTGACGAGGAAAACAGAAGTTGCGAAGAGCTCATGATGAGTTTGAATGGCAAGCCTAACCGTCTTTGGTTGCTACATATAAGACGCGCTTGCCCCAATAGTAGAGCAATAACAAATAAAATCATCCAAGAGTCCACTATCTCAAGTTCATAATATAATATTTTACTTATTTGTCGTAACCAGCAGGTGCTATATACGTGCGCGCTTGGAGGAGCGATGAATGGCCCCCAGTTAATTCGGTGTATCGGACAAGCAACCGTCAGACAGTGTCTAAACGTGACGGAGACATGGAATCCCGACATATGGGCGCCCAGAGAACGTAAGTGCCAGAAGGTTCAGGGCTTATACGGGTGAGAACTATAGGGCAATCATGGCTTGCGCAAATTCGTTACATCGTAAACTTACACACAAAGAGAAAATTATACTAGACCCGGTCCTCGCCCTATATAGGAAGAATGTGCTATGTATCGATGGCGGTGGAATCACCAAAAGGCCTCATTGCTTCGTTCTGCACCGATAGTGGATGAACGTTACGGCTCTACATCCGGAGAGGAATGAAGTCCCTTTTCCTTCGCGTTCTGTGCCGCTTGGGGAAGGGCCTTTTCTGCCGCATTAACCCTCACATTTGTCGCAAGATTTCTAGAAAACGATGATCAGATCGGGTAACGATTTAGCAACCAAGGGAAACCCTTACCGTTCATATGCCTCTTGTAACCTTCGCAAGTCAAAGAACTCTACGCCGTACGCATTGCGCCAGTGTTCATAAGGAATATCACTGGGGTTGTCACTTGGAAGATAACGTGCGGTGTACAACTTTCTCTCGAGTTCAGTGGATATCAAATCCCTATTGTTAGCACAAAAATCGGTTATCAGCGTGTCGTACAATCTTGCTCGCTCTTCCTCGGCTGCACGAGCCCGCTGTGAATTTGCTCCTGTTGTAGTCGCATCGTATATTGGTGAGAAATCTTCATTAGTCGTTGGACTAGTGACTTTATTCACCATAGACTGCCTCGAGGGACGGTTTTGGCGGGATGAAGTGGGAGACTGCATTGTAGTAGGAGGCGAGTATGGCGCATAACCGCCTGGGATGGACGAAGAGGCTGGGTTGGTTGAATAATACCCCGAAGACGAGGGCCCAATAGGAGGGGAAACCGCATCATTGTCGAAATATGGCGAGGCAAACGGTGTACCCGCAGAATCCGCCGGATTGCTGCGTACATACGGTGTGGTAATTGATTCTGTACCACCTTCCATCGCTGGCACAGAAGAACCAGGTTGCCCGGTCATGTTTGGGGATCTTTTGCGGCGAACGTAGAACCAAACTGCGAGCATGATCAGAATGAGAGCAGCCGAGCCCCCAAACGCTGCTCCCGCGATCAACCCGGTATTCGAGCTAGGAGATGGGGTGATGGAGGAGGTCGTGGGAGAAGGAGTGGAAGAAGTCGTGGAGGTCTCATCACAAAGCCCGGCGTAGATGCTGAACGGTCCTGGGAGATAAGAGGCCATGTGAGTGAGTTTCGGATTGATATTTGTCGTTTACTAACTGGATTGCCCCCAAACTCCCCTACGATCGGTAGCATATATGTAAGTATCTATCATCGGCTCTAGAGGTCTCGGTCAGCATGAGATCCACATAGAGAACAAAGCAAAATATGATTCGTTGACGAACCTATGCACTCACCGGAAAGCGGAGGGACAATCCAGTAGTAGATAGAGTCTGTAAACCAGGGGACATTGCGATTTTCACCTATAATCATGTTGGCGTATCTTCTCTCAACCAGTTAAAAACGAACCAAGTCGAAAGGTGAAAGGGGCTGTTCCTCCGGTGAAGGTCAGAGTAACGACGGTGCATCCCGTTATGATTCCAGAACTATTATTTATAGAGAATGCATCAAAATCCTAAGAAGAGCCCCAATGAGGCCATAGAGTCTACATACGGAAGAGTAATCGTTAGGTTTTGAGCCCGGGCTACCACAACCACAACGAAGAGGATAATCACAGTTTTCATCGTCGGTCAGAGTAGGGAGTTATCACGTCTGGGCCTCAGTGGCAGGGGAACGACGTTAACGAAGAGTATCTCGAGTCGCCGGCTTGGTAGATAGTCGGGCTCAAGAGGATATACGGCATTCGGGATCCTAAATAGTCTTCCCTCCACCAGGAGCGACTGTGTCGGGGTTTCAGCTCAGCTCTCCGCTCCGACTAGGAGCAGCGGAACCAAAGCTCACGGCGTTACAGGAGTCAATCCCTCAACCAAAGTGGGCGCGCCCAGCTGTTCATCATTGCCGCGAAATACCGAGCCCTTTCGGTATATCATCTCAAGTGGTACAGTCTCAGCGTCTACTAGCGGCCATTAAGACAAATTCACAGCCCAATTCTGAGGTCTTTATGACGAACGCCACACTTTGGACAGACGTATTTGGCAGGTTGACCTGGGAATCCTTACGTGATACCGATACATTCTACGCAATTCATAAACCCTAACTCACGCACCCTCATGCTAAGAGGAATTGAAAAGGTACAGGCTGTCTGTACCGTTGTGCTCAGGCTAAAGAAGTAACAACAACCGACGCGACACAGCAACGATTAAATTAGCGGATACTGACACAGCGAGTAGGATAGAGCTAGAATAATCAAGAAATGCCACAAGATGAGTGAGAAATTGTGGTTTGCATTTCGTTTTGTGGTCGAAGGTGGGCCAGGCTCAAAGACTCGACTCCGTTCTCCAATGCATTAGCTGGCATTGACACCCCGGTGAGCACGGGTTTGTGATATTCGGGTTTCTATCGCTTATAATCACATATTGCTTGTTCGCTTCTCGCCACGTCGACCATTTGTACAGCTGAACCAGCACACGTCTTACTGAATGTGCATACGACGAAAGCAAATAACATACGCTGTCGATCGAGTTTGTGTGGTCCATCTAATATTATTGTTTATACACCGCATTGGTTCGACAGCCTAGCTGCCAGCAACGGATATTGCCACCATTCAACATCCAACCAGGCGACTGTCAACTCCACAGCCAGGATCTAAAGGGTTCCTGACATGGAATTACTTCTATTTGAACTTATATCGAACGGTTTTACTGAGCTTTCCACACACTCAGCGACGTTATCCAGTATTCCAACTAGCATATTATCCGCGGGTTGGTTGATCCTTCGCCCTGACAGCCCTATTTCACCTAAAGCGCTTAATAGACATAACAGAAGAGGCTGCTGTCTGCGCAAAAGCGCGCATCACTCTTCATTTAGGGTGACTTGGATGTAAGACCACGACTGCTCTTCACTGGTTGAATTTGTACCTCCCGCAGACATATAAAGAGGCGAAGGATCCAGGCAACAACTCTCAAGCTCTAGCTTTACATCATCGCACCATGTCCCACAACGGATCACAATTGCATCTTGCCTTCGGCAGCCCCACAGGATACTGATTCATCCTTCGAGCCGGTCATAAGACGAACACTCTGTCAATATCGATGTCAGACGATTGGAACTAAAGCGAGTCATTGACGAGGCCGTGGCGGCTGGGTGAGTTTCCCTTTCATTCAAGTGGCTAGACCTATCTAACTCCGCTATTTATTAGTGTTCCTTTGCTCCGATAGTGCCTCCTCGCACATCGATGTCCCACAAGTCGTTGTTCTTGGCTCGCAGAGCTCAGGAAAGAGCAGTCTCTTCGAAGGTATTTCGGGGGTGAGACATTCATTCTTCTGGTCACACGATACTGCGTATTTACCTCTTGGGGATATCTAGGTCCTTTTGCCACGGAACACAGGCACTTGCACTCGGTATGTCTGACGACTTAGTGGTCAACAGGTGCCCTATCATCTGTCACATGGAGAACAAGCCTGGTCCCTGGCGTTGCAGGGTTTCAATCATGCTCGAAGTGAACGAGTACGGGGTTCCACTTCCTGGAACGCAGAATATCCCTTTTGGAGCGGAAATCGACTCTCCTGATCTAGTTTGTGACCGGATCCGACGCGCACAAGTGGCCATCCTCCATCCAGACATGGACCCTCAACAATTCACTCACGGGCCAATTTTCGGTACCTCCACTGGCACTGGGTTCTCACTCAATTCGATCGTCATTAGCATCGAGGGATCAGATGTGATTGAATTGTCACTCGTGGATCTTCTTGGTGAGTTCTATTGACCCTACCAGACCTACGCTTGCTGAAAGCTACCAGGCATTATTGCAGACGATGGTGAAAGAAATGATAATGTCGAACGCGTGGAAAAGATGGCCATTAAATACATTGAAAAAGAATGCAACTTGATTCTTCTCGTATTCCATTGCATTGGTGCGTGCTTTCTCGGCGAAAGAAGCCTATGAAGTCCTAACTTGGACAATAGATGATGTCCAGAATCAAGGCGCGCGTCGTCTTGCCAGGAATTATGACCCTGAATCAAAACGAACAATCAGTGAGTCCTATTAGTCCACTGTAGATATGTCTCCTCATCAACCACTAGCCGTATTAACCAAACCGGACGCGATTGAGCCCATTCAAGCGGAGCCATGGCAGGAGATATTTCGGGCCTCAGAGGACTGGTTCTGCGTGCGCCAGCCGGGTGCGTCTCAACTTCAAAATGTGAATTGGAAGGAAGCACGCGAGCAAGAGATGTGGTTCTTCCAACAGCATCCATGGGTTCAAGCATACACCGATCCTCTCCTAAGACGTCGCTTAGGAACGGAGAGCTCGACGAGATACCTGAACCAGCGACTGCTTGACTGGATCGTTGATAAGTAAGTCTCTCATTAGAAAAAAAATGTTTTATTTTGTTCGTGAGATTATTTACTGAGAGGGTTCTATAGGTTGCCTACAATGCAAGGCGATTTGCGACGACATCTGAGGGACGTCAAAGATACGCTTGATCGTCTACCAGCAAGGGTGGAGGACCCGATTAAACGCGCAAAAGAAATGATCTGGCAGTTCAACGAACTAATGAGAGGAGCCATCCATATTCACAACTTCAAAATCCCACACCTTGTAGGAACCTGCCGTCGTTCTCTTGAGCGCTTTGCCAATATTATCGTCTATCATCTTTTTCCCGCGGTTTTGCCCCATCCCTGGGGCACAGGGTACGAGCGAAGGCAACGTTCGATCGAGCGATTTCCCTAAGTAGCTCCCCGTTCCGCCGCTGCCCCCTAACGTGACTGTGATACCAGTGCCCAAGACCATCTATCTTGACTATTTAATTCAGAGGTGTGACACGTACGTACCTAGTGTCACGGGAGAAACGTAGGCGTTCTGACTATCTTCACCAGTGGGAGGTCTTTGGAGATGCCTGGCAACTACCCCTATGGGGTCCAGAAAGAATCTCTGGAAGATTGCGTCGAGGTTTGGAGAGAACTGACAGAGCTCATGCTTGATGATCTCTTCCGATGCATCGTAGGCCACTCAGGAATCTCGTGCTTAGGCAGTTCGAATTGAACGGACGTGGTGAATCCATATGGTATGTCATTTACTTACCTCTTTGATTACTCTCACAATCGTGTATCGTAGGAGTGTCGTCGAAGCCCATATCGAAGCACGGCGCGACACCGTGCGAGAAGCCGTTAAAGCCAACCTGGAGCGAGAAAAGAAGTGCTCCCTCGTCTTTACTTGCGCTGAATACGACCAATATCTCCAAATATACAGTGACAATTACCGTTCCATGTGCCCTGCTATCAAGTCCAAGCACAAGGCCACAACCGGCGAAACCATCCACAAGGCGACGAATATGGCACCCCCTTACCCCGGTGGTCCTTCCATTAGCCATACCGCAGCTCAAGTGGGAAATGGACTTGCTGCAGACGAGGATACCAACCAGAGCGGACTTACCAATGAGCAGGATCACGGTATCCATGTCATGGCTGAATCGCGCGCATTATACCATAGTAAGTGATTCAACGAAACCCATACCAGAAGTATACTTAGTACTCTCACCAGTTTCTGCACGAAGATATGCCGAGGGAACAGCCCAGATCGTTTTACATGATCTGTTACTAGACCTTCAGGGTGGCCCAGAGTTGGAGCAAAAGTTGCGGGAGAAGATTGGAATGTCTGGACTTGACGCTGAGAGTCGATGCCGTGACTTTGTTGAGCCACCCCGAGTTGCTATCCGAACCAGGGATGAATTCAGGAGGAAACAGGTTGTGCTAAAGGGAGTTTTGAACCGACTTGCTAATTTCTCGTAAAATAGTTTTTTGGATGCTACCAGGATGTATGAACGCTGGAATCCGGCTTATGTATTATTGATTTGAATAGAATCACAGGTTGCGACTATCAGCCTATGTAAACGACCTTCGACCGTCACCAAAAATACTGTGCTGACTCAGGCTTCTGTGTACAATACCTTTCTTCTCACTGATGCATGATACTATTTCTCTCTGGAGGTCATTGTCTACACTATTCATATTCAGCATACAAATCTACATCAAGAAAGGAAACGCTTCTCTGCCAAAGCAACTATGAGAGTTGGCTCTTAGTAACCAATATGTATAAATGGCACCCATGATATGAAGTTAGCACTGGATACTCTCAGTTGCTCCACTGCTTGATGGAGAGCGTAAGCCGCAGCCTGACTAGTGGGCTTTCCATCTTTGAGTATATGCCTGTATACTTCCTTTGCAACTTGCGGCGCATCACTGTCGTTAATTGACCACATAGTGGCTATCACTCCCCTATACCCCGCCAGAAACATCCCAGCTGCGAGATGGACGGATTCTTCCGCAATCTTCTGGTCTCCAGTTGCCGTTTGGCAGGCCGAAAGAAAAGCAAACTCCGCTTTAGGAAAGGATTGCTTCACTATCTCCGCGAGCTCCAGTGTTTTATCGTGGAGGAAAAGACTACTCTTCATCGGCTCATCTATGCATTGCTGTCCATGACAAGCTAAGTGAACCCAGTTACTCTCTTTCATTCCGCGTAGTACACGCTCCAGCGTGGCATCCTCTCCAGTCAGCTTCACGAAGTTGAGATCGCCGACAAGTTCTTCAATGAATTTGACCTCTTCTTCGGTGTGGGGAATGGGCGGCGCATATGGTGTTGATGGTTGCGCGACGGTAAGTATTTGAAAGTCACTCGATAAGTTTGGTTGAGGATGGCTGAGTATGGCTGTCAGCGTAGGTGTGTACGAAGAAACGACATAATCTGTTATCTTCTCTCCCGTTTCCTTAGCATCGTAGAGCCCTGCCGCATGAATGGGTAAAAACGCGAGCGGGCCAGTGGCACACCACCAGACGCGAGGAAGATTGCTTCCCTTAGCCTAATAATTGATTAATTAGTATTTATCAGCTATTCAGTGGTCCCTAACCTACCTCATAGGCCAGTTCTTTCATAATGGGCTCGACAACATGTGACCACAATTCAGCAAGAACCACTTTGAACTTAGCATTGACGTCCATAGGCGAGATTATGCGCTCTGATTTTCGAACACTTCGAGCACGAACTCCAGCCAACGACAAGAGCTTCATCATATCGCTGAAGCTGCCTTTGCCCATTTCGTATGAAAATCCAGTAAGCGGAACATTGATAATTGAGACATCCTTCACTACGGGATCTTTTAGAGAGAGAATAAGGGCATCACATCGTGAGCTTCCGACGTTGAGAATAATGACTGGCCCTCTAAGCGCAGCGGGAGCAAGCTCCTTGAATTTCTTGGCTTTTAGAAACGCCTCAAAATTCGGAGTTTTTCTTATTTCCTCGATGATTCTCTCCCACTCCACAGCAAGCTCCATAGATTTTTGTGCGATATCGTCCATGGACATTGTGTCTGACATGTCGGAAACACCAGGATAAGATGTTGACCCCTCCAGCTTGCGGGAAATAGTTTCAAGTTGATCCGCAAGTTGAGGCTGACTATTGCGGAGTTCCTGCAATGGATTACGAAGACCCAGTATGTTTTGCCACACGATTGATCGTCCTTGCTCCGCCCATTCTACGGCGAGCTCGTATTCATTTAACCTAATGGCCGCAGCCACCGCATCGCGTACTATATCTCCCACCTGAGCAAGTAGCGTATGTTGATCAGTTACTGCTATCCCAAGCCAAGCGATACGTGGGAGGAGGCTGATAGCGCAACCGTATGCATCAAGTGGATTTCGTGAATATGCAGTGCAAACCCGTGCCCAGGTACGCGCAGCACGGAAACGGTCCATCGGGGGAGCGCTCGTGGAATTGGCCGCTTTTGAAAACGCCAAGAGCGCATGTTCTAATCCATGGGATATCTTTGTTTGCACAAAGTGAGTTAGGAGAGACAGCCCAAGGCTGGTAAGTCGAGATGGCTTGTCTGGGTGACCATCTGGTGTGAGGTCGACTGCTGTTTGTTTGAATGAGATAGCTTGAACGAGATCTTCAGCGAGATTCAGACGATCAAAGCGATTATGCAGCGCTTTTCCAACGCCAAGAAGCCGTAGCGGCCTATCAGCGTGGTCGTCTGGGGTAAGAGCTACTGCCTTTTTTAAAAGTGAAAGAGCATGTTCCATGCTCTCCGTACTACCATTCATGAGCACTATGCGGTGTTGGAGAGCATGTCCAAGATTGTAAAGACGCATCGGTTTACTTGGATGGTCATCTGGTGTAAGCTTGTCCGCGCTCTGCCAGAAATTAATGGCCTGATCAAGGTCATCACGAGAGCCATTGCGCTCAAACCTTGAATGAAGTGAACGAGCGAGGTTATTGAGCCTGGATGAATTGTCAGGATGGCCATCTGGTGTAAGGTCCAGTGCGCTTTGCAGAATTGAAATCGCATCGTCCATGTCGGGCAGGCTTCCCGTCCTCCTGAACCGCGTTTCAAGCGCAACTGCAAGACTGTTAAGGAAAGATGACTTGTCCGGATTTTTATTTGGTGTGGACTCAGCGGCTATTCGGCCGAGAGATATAGATTGGTTTAGGTCCGACAAACTGCCCACGAGCAGAAAGCGCGAGCGAAATGAATTTGCGAGATTGATAATCCAGGACGCCTTATATGGGTGGCCGTCCGGAGTGAGTGCGATGGCATGATGTGAACGAATAATTGCATTCTCCAGGTCTCTGGGACTACCGTCCCTTTCAAAGCGGGTCTGTAGCGCACTTCCCAGATTACCGAGTATAACTGCTTTGTCTGAATGACCATCTGGTATGACATCAACCACAGTTTCCCACATGGAGATTGCCTTTTCAAGGTCGGCAAGCCCTCCTTGGTGCTCAAATCTAGCGTGAAGGGCATTTACAAGGTTACTCATGCGTGATATTTTGTCTGGGTGGCCATCTTGCGTAATGTCTACACCCTTCTGTAGCGACGAAATCGCATTTTCTAGATCTGTGAGCTGGCCTGTTCTCTCAAAGCGCATTTTAAGCACAGCTCCGAGATTATTGAGTAGAGGTGGAAAATTACGGTCACTCTCTGCTGTAAGTTTAACAGCCTTTCGTCGGAGTGTAATGGCGTCTTCAAGATCGGATAATGCACCAAAGCCCTCGAATCGAGATACGAAGCAATTTGCGAGGCCATCGAGTAGTGTTATCATCTCTTGGTCCTCATTCTTCGTGAATGTAAGTGCGTGAAGATGGAGTGCAATTGCCTTGTCGATGACAGGGCGATCTCCGGTCAGGAAGAATAGATCCCTCAGGGCCGTGCCAAGATCATTTGTATATTCGGCCAATTGTGAATGAAATATGGATGCGGAGTATACAGCCTTTTGGTGGGCGGAAATTGCAC
Source organism: Serendipita vermifera MAFF 305830 (assembly GCA_000827415.1). Classification (NCBI taxonomy): domain Eukaryota; kingdom Fungi; phylum Basidiomycota; class Agaricomycetes; order Sebacinales; family Serendipitaceae; genus Serendipita; species Serendipita vermifera. Next base: position 46,017 of record KN824397.1, read on the forward strand.
CTTCTAGATCCGTCTTTTTGCCAGTTTCCTGATATTGTGCGTAGTATCCGCATCCAATCATGTTAAGGCGACTAGCCATGGTTTCCTTTTTGCGAAAATGAACCATCATCGCGTATGATGAATCCAAGTCCTCGCGAGAAAAGAGGAGGGGATACCCTACTCGTATATCTGATTCGGCATTTTCATTTTTTAAGGAGACATATTTTGCGAAATCTGGGTCTACTCGTCATTACGTGGGTATGTTCGAACTTGATGCACTGACCCTCGTTCTCAACTGTCGAACTGGACGACGATGTCAGCTTAATCGAGCTACTTAAAGAAGCCTGTATTGGTGATGTCCGGGGGTTGGACAAGAAGAACTCGTGATATTCTAGCAACGGGACCTTTAGCAACGACGAGGGTTCCGGGATGCATGACCATACCATGTGGTCGATATATTGCTCTGGAGAGAACCTCGGCTATTCTGAGTAGCCCAGGTATGATTTCCTTTTGAACCCCTCCTCGATCAGACATGATCGCGAACGTGACCACAGAACAGTCTTCAGGCCTGTAATAAACATCAGTACAAATTCTAAGACGTCCTGATCGGGTCGTTATTTACACAGTGAGCATCGAAGCAACCTTCCATATGCCAGTTTGAGTATTGCCGGACATGACCGGGGTCTCCGCGCAAATCTGCCTATCTGCCATCAATCTAACGAAGATCCGTGCATCTCCAGCAAAACACGGGTTCAAAGGTAGAGGTGATCCAACGACGAAGTCTGCACGGTGCCGTTTCAAGAACTGATCAGCCCTGACTGGTGTCGGAATGGTACCCACCTTTGAATTCGATCATACTGGTAGATGGAAGCGATAAGACCGAATTCACCAACTCAAATTCTACCTCGACTACATACCTGTGGAGCTTTTGTGAGACGTTCTTGTAAATGAGGGAAGGAGGAAGGAGGAAGATGGCAGTGCCATAAAAGGTCGGAAGCAGAGCCAAAATTGATCTGGATAATGTCGAAGATTCAATATTCTGGGGGTTTGAGGGTTACCGCCCGTTTACTGGTTTCACAATAAACCCGATGTATGCGCAACATTCGGATTTGGAAAGTCACTCAATATGAATGGTTACGACTGGTCGCGATATTACGGAAAACTAGTCAATATTCTACTATTTAGAACACTTGCTTCTTCTTCACTCATCAATAGCGAGGTGACGAGAGCAAAAGTAATTGAGATGGCGGTTCGAATACAGTACAGTTCATTTAATCAAGTATTATATCCATAAGGCATCTATTCTAGGAAAAATCATTACTCTAGGGCTATATGACTGTCCCTCCAACGCAGAAGAATGTACAAAAGAGCCAGCCCATCAAGAGGCCCGTGAAATGAAGGCTGTCAGATACTCCTTCCTTTGAGATAATAGGTATCAACTGTTTACTGTGACCAGAAAATGATGTGTGCGTGTGCCCGATTCAGGATGGATGGCTTCACTTCACGGTATCAGAGGGTTAGGCGTTCACCATCTCCAGAAATACAGTCTTTTTATATATTAGCGATTATGAAAGTGGCTTGTAACACAAACTGGGAGGTTTAAGCCGCCGTGATGGCGAACGCCACATGTTGGCCACAAGTGGCAGGTTCACCTAACACGAGATAACAGTGCATTCGACGCAGTGAATAGATGGCGATCATATCTCCTTCACGTTTAAGATGAGCCCGAAAGGCACAGATAGCCGATATTCCTGAGCCTGGGTTTAAGTTGAAGAAACGACACAGGAATGGGTAGCGGATATTAGGTTCTCAACGAGTAGAGTACAGCGCGAATTATTAAAAAGATGGACAAGATGGGCAAAAAGGTGAGGCGTACATTCTTGCTTCCCGATCCCGGTCAAAGGTGGATTGGGCGTAAACTTGTTCTAATTCAACTACAATACGTAGCCCGGCTGGCATTAACTCCCCGGTGGACACAGGTTTGTGATCTATGACATTCAACTGTTTATAGTCACGTCCTGCTTGTTAGCTTCTTGCCACGCCGTTAGTCAAGCGCATATCGGACTGAATTTGCGTATGACGATAAATACTCTTCAGTTAAAATGGTGTAAACCACCTCGTACAGTCATTCATACACTGCATTGGTTAAGGAATCCAGCTGCCAGCAAGGGGGCGTGCCGCTATTCAATACGTGCGAAGCTCAACCAATCGTCGATCAACTCATCAACTATGGGGCTCCTCACATTGCCGTTTTTCTCTTTCAGCTCATGTCGAACAGTTTGGTGTATCTGGACATGAGGAATGTGCACGAATAATGTCGAAACTTACCCAAAACCCTCGAGGCCGGCCAATATACAACCAGCTAATTGTTTGGAGGTTGGTTCATCCTTCGACCCGATTATGGCACCTCACCTAAAGTGCCTAACTAACGCAATGTGAGATATCGCTACCTACGCAAAAGACGTCAATTTCAACTGCATCATGCGGCAAATGGGACCAAAATCAGGAGTTACTCCGTAGGGTAGCTGGGGCACAATGGGAACCAATGTAAGACCATTCCTCCAAGTGCGACTGCTCCTCGTTGGTTAAATTTGTAACGATCTCCCGCAGACATATAAAGAGGCAAAGATCCAAGCAACGACTCTCAAGCTCCAGTTCTCCTCTATCCCATCATGTCGCACACTGGATCTCAGCTAGATCTCATCAACTTTGGTAGCCCGCAGAGTACCAACTCGTCTTTCGAGTCAGTCAGACCAGAAGAACACTCCGCCGATGTAGATTTTAAACGACTAGAGCTAAAGCGAATCATTGACTCAGCCGTGGCTGCTGGGTGAGTTATCCACTCGTTCAAGTAACTAGAGCTAATCTTGCTATCTTGGCCTTCTGTTATTCGAATAGTGCCTCCTCACACATCTCCATCCCACAAGTCGTAGTCTTGGGCTCACAGAGCTCTGGAAAAAGCAGCCTTTTCGAAGGCATCTCTGGGGTATGATAGCTGCCCTTCTGCTCACCCACTGCTACTAATCGGTTCGGAATATCTAGGTTCCTCTACCTCGGAGCAGTGGTACTTGTACTCGGTACGCTTGACCATACCCAGAATATCCGAAGACTTAGCGACCAACAGGTGCCCCCTTATCTGTCACATGGAGAACAATCCTGGCCCGTGGCGTTGCAGGGTCTCAATCATGCGTGAAGTGGACGGGAACGGAGATCAATTGCCAGAAACGCAGACCATCCCCTTTGGGACGGTAATAGACTCTCCCGACCTAGTCTGTGAGAGGATCCAACGCGCACAAATGGCTATTCTCCACCCGGACCACGACCCTCAGCAGTTTATTCAAGGCCCGCTCTTCACTAGTCCCAATGGATTCTCGCTCAATTCGATTGTCATTAATATCGAGGGACCTACTACTATTGACCTGTCGTTTGTGGATCTTCCTGGTAAGCTCTGCTGGTCGCGCTCAACCGAGTAATTTGCTGAAAGCCACAAGGCATTATTGCGGATGATGGTGAAAAAAACGATAATGTCAAACGTGTGGAGAATATGGCCATCAAATACATCGAGAAGGAGTGCAATCTAATTCTTCTTGTATTCCATTGCGTCGGTGAGCGCTGTATTCGAATGATTACGATGGTGCAGTATTGAGCTTAGGTTATTAGATGATATTCAGAATCAGGGTGCACGTCGTCTCGCCCGAAAATACGACCCTGAATCAAAACGGACGATTAGTACGGCCTATTGGTTCATTAGAGATATATGTGCTTACCATTTTCCAGCTGTGTTGACAAAGCCAGACGCGATCGAACCTGTTCAAGCGGTGCCATGGCAAGAGATGTTTCGAGCCTCAGAGGACTGGTTCTGCGTTCGCCAGCCGGGTGCGTCTCAAGTTCGGACCGTGACCTGGAAGGAAGCCCGGGAGCAAGAGATTTGTTTCTTCCAACAGCCTCCATGGAATAACGATTACAACGATCCTCTCTTGAGGCGTCGCCTGGGTACCGAGAACTTGACGAGGTACCTGAACCAGCGGCTGCTTGACTGGATCGTTGACAAGTAAGTAAAACTTTATTGTATCTACTCGAGAGGCATTTATTGACAGGGTTATATAGGTTGCCTGCGATGCAAGACGACTTGCGACGGCATTTGAGGGACATCAAGGATACCCTTGATCGTCTACCAGCAAGGGTGGAAGATCCAATTAAACGCGCAAACGAACTGGTCTGGGAGTTCAACGAGTTACTCAGAGGAGCCATTCGTATCGACAACTTCAAGATCCCACACCTTGTAGGAGCGTGTAGGCGCTCCCTTGAACGCTTCGTCAATCTAATCGTCTACCATTTGTTCCCGCGCTTCTGGCCCATTCCTGGTGCGCAGGGTACAAACGACAGCAGGGCTCCATTCGAGGACTTTCCTAAAGAGCTGCCCGTTCCAATGCTGCCCCCTAGCGTGACTATGATACCGGTACCCAAGACTGTCTATCTCGATGAGATAGTACAACAGTGTGAGATGTACGTATGCTTTTCGTCAAGAAAACATATACTAACTATTTTCATTTGCATTAGGGGGAGAACTTTGGAAATGCCGGGGAATTACCCCTATGGCGTCCAAAAGAATTCCCTGGAAAATTGCGTTGAGATATGGCGGGAGCAGGCGGAGGTCGTGCTTGACGATGTCTTCCAAAGCATCTCAAACCACCTTCGGAATCTCGTGCTCAAACAGTTTGAACTGAGCGGACGGGCTGAAACAATATGGTATGTCGTTTTCATGAGGTTACATTCTGTTTAACTCACTACTGTGCGTCGTAGGAGTGTCGTCGAAGCCCATATTGAGGTGCGGCGCGACACAGTACGGGAAGCTATTAAGGCTAGTCTGGAGCGGGAAAAGAAGTGCTCTCTCGTCTATATCTGTCCCGAATACTTCCACTATCGAAAAATCTACGGCAACCATTACCGTTCCAAGTGTCCCATCATCCCGTCCAAGCGCAGGGCCTCCACCGGCGAAATTATCCATAAGGTGGCTAATGTGATCCACGACCCTTTCATTTCTACGGCCGGTCATATCGTCGCCGAAGTGGTAGATGGACTAGCCCCGGACGAGGATACTGAGACGATCGGACTCACCGATGAGCAAGAACATGGTATTCGTGTCATGGCGGAATCGCGCGCATTCTACCATAGTAAGTGATCAATGGATACCCGTGCCAAGCAGATACTCAGCCTTCGTGCCAGTTGCCGCGCGAAGATACGCAGAGGGAACTGCCCAGATCGTCTTCCACGATCTGTTGCTAGATCTTCAGGGTGGCCCGGCGTTAGAGCAAAAGTTGCGGGAGAAGATTGGGATGTCTGGCCCTGACGCCGAGGGTCGATGCCGTGACTTTGTGGAACCACCCCGAGCTGCTATCCGAACGCGGGATGAATTCAGAAGGAAACAGGATGTGCTAAAGGACGTTTTGCACCGGCTTGCTCATTTCTCGTAAAAAGGGTTGTTTTACTGTAGGACCTTCTGAAATGTACGGATTTAGAACGTGTATATTATTGATTTGATCTAGGGTCATGGTCGCGACTAAACGAGGTTAAAACATCGCCGAAAAATGGTGCCACAGAAGCCGGCCCACCCGACATTTTGGGGACCCTATCACGACTGAATAGACAGGCTCCCCCCACATGTTGTGACTTGAATCACCGTTGAAAACAAGTTGAGACCCAACCTCGCTCTCTTACTGTATCAACAACATAAAGAATGGCGTCGTACTGGAGCCTGTTTCCCGACTTTGATCACGATGAAACCGCTCCGATTCAAGAGGAGTTTGTACGACTCTCACAACAACAAAACTGGGATGGAAAGGATAAAATGAAGGCGAGCGCGCGTCAAAAAGAGTGGGGCAAATGTTTCCGCGCCGAATTTAGTCAACATTATGGACAAGACGCGTCGTCTCTGTCTGGATGGCAATCTCTATGTAGCGAAGTTGGGCTCGACCCCATCCCGCAGAGTGTCGAAGCGTGCAAAATGGTGAGTTTTCCCCTCCAAACCCCCCAAACATGGATCCTCGTGATGTTAAGTGTGATTGGAACAGGCTCTGAAGGGCAAAGTATGGGTCAACATTGTCGACTTGGTGGACTGCCGGAGAACAGGGACAAAAGTAAAGTGCCACGAAACAAGAGGGCATTTGAGGCATTATACGAAGTTCAATAAGAAGATATTTCCCAAGGTCGAAGCAAAGAAAAATGGATTTTTGACCGCACTGTTGATCACCCTCTAACGTCCCGATCCAAGTGTCGCTTCTCATGTCTGTATTTGGATAGACTATGTCGTAATATGCCATGATTATGCACACCAATCTAATTACAAGGCGGTTGTCTCAAAGATAAGTCGAGTGGCCTGGGCCGATCCAACTCTAAGCGTTACTTGGACTTCCCCACCGTGCCTTTTTTGACCTCGCTCAGCCGACCAGTCACCTTTAGCCTTCAGCTTTGTGGATATACAGTACAAGTGCAACATCGCTGAGTGGGCAGTGAACGATCAATTAGGAAGAGGGCCCTCGGGAAATCAGTATGCGAGCCATTCCATTCTCACGTTATTCTTCATCATGACATG
>KN824398.1:0-13889 GCA_000827415.1 Serendipita vermifera MAFF 305830
AAACAACTAGATATCAATTTGCTTTTGGCGCGTCAACTCCGGCTTAATATCGGGTGGTCGCTTAATAAGTGAGCAGTCCAGAAAACCTTTCCACACGTACAAGTGACGTTGATATCTCCTCGTGAATAGTTAGTCCATTGTTACGCGCTACAGGCGTTTCAACAAGGTTGCATATCTTATCGCGTACATCGGCTGAGACACTATCAGCATTGTTTTAATTCGTAGTCATTGTACCTACCAATTACCAATTGCTTCGATAAGACCAGCCCACAGGCTCGACGTATGTTCGTTTGGCCGCTTATAAGGCCACGAATACTCGCAAAACATAAGATACCTCGGATATATGACGAAGATCCTCCTTCTGCCATTCGACGAATATTCTCTACCGTTTGAGCCCAGTTCTCGTCGTGATCATCATTGCCTCGGTTCACGAGTATGTGGACCCGAAGACTAAAGACGAGTATTTGAAGATATGGCTCAAAATCATCCCACCGATGTAGACACTGGCCATCGTCGAACAAAGAGATGGTCGCGGGATTCTCGGTCGGTTCACCATCAATCGATAGTGGCTCCTCAACTCTGAGAAGCGCGTATAACAGGTTCTCTAATTGAGGGCCGTTGATGACCGTCTTCGGTAGGCCGGGTGTCATCTTGACACAGTCTCGGAGCCTTTGGTAAAGAGACTCGCGTGCACCGGCCTGTACCAGTTCGTCCCGCAGTTCAATGGTAGGCTTTGTTCCTCCAATGGCCTTGATCGCCTCTTCGATAGTCGCTTCTTTTGTCGAGTTTGTGATAACCCAAGACAATATTTTTGCTTGTATTTCCAACTGATCCGGCTTTCGGTGGATTTCTTCTAGGAACTTGCCAAACGCCTTTACCGAGGTGATGATCATCTTGGTCCACGTCCCAGAGAATGTCCATCCATCACTTGGAGGCTGTGGACTATCCCTGTACCGGCCCTGCCCTGTTTTTCCTGGGAAGAGATTCGAAATCGGGGTTTGAAAGGGACAAGCGGGAGAAAACCAGGGCAAAAACGTGCCAATAATGTACATTAGTACGGTGGACCCAACTAAAATGACCACGGTTGCCCATATACGGACATCGTTGTCCAAAAGTTGGATAATTAGTCCCGCAAAGAACAGAAACAGCGATATCTGAATCAAGAGGGGAATGCTCGTGATAAAGGGTTCCAGTTGCCACTGCCGAGCTCTGATAGCACGAAGGTGGCGCTCGCATGCGTCGCTTGATCTTTCACGAAGAGATGCTGGGTTGTACTTTGCGAGCCATCCTTTGGCCAGTACACCGCCGAGTGCACTGATGAGCGTGAGCGTGAGGCTGCTGAACCATAAGCCGTTGACGTGAAGGGCCGATGAGCCGGGTTGGAAAGGCTGCTCAACGGACGCATCCGGTGCGTTGCGAAGAGCCCCGAGTATTTCTTTGAGTAGGTGTTCTTGAGGATCTTCGTCCAAGCCCTTGCGACTTTCGATAAGAAAGGCTGTCAAAATACTGGCGAACAGACCAGCCTGTGAAACTATGAGATATAACGCCCCAAGGTGTGGTGAGAAATGCCTCACAAACACGAGTAGCGAATCCAAGCTACTGTTCCATAATTCGGTCACCTCTCTATCCTCGACCTCCGTCTCCTTCAAGTAAAGCCGCCAAATATCTGCATCCGCTCGACAATATATAGCGCATGGAGCTTCTCCATCACCTTCCAGCTTTCTATCGGTATTAGGTAAGGTCGGCGGTGATGGGCGTTCGTTGTTGTTTGATATGGTTTGTTCATCAATCTTGCCTATGCCGTCGCATATGAGTCAAGAGTCTTTGAGAGCAACATGCACAAACCTTTTTCCAAATCAGGCGCCGCAACCTGATAATGTACAAGTCTGTGGTCAGAAGAGAGTAACAGTTATTCGATTTGATTTACCACTGGTATTGAATCCGACATTCCCTAGAGTTTCGGGGTTGTTACCTGTGTCGAGGGAGAAGAGGAACTGCATGCGTGGAAGTTGGCGCGCTTAATGATGATCTTAATTCGAGTCGTTTCGTTCTACTACCAATTCATAGAGGGTCATATTAGACGGGTTTTATTTTTATTTTTTGAAATTTGCGCTTCCCACTCCCGCTAAGATCACTGGCCACGCCAGATCGAAACTTACTGCTGCTCCCCATCAGTCCTTTGAACTTTCCTCTCGGCTGCTCCATCCACGCAACCCCTTGAGTAGGGTCGAAAGGATTGGTGCGCATCATTCGGAGACGCTTCTAAACGCGCTCCGACTTTTCGCTACTGAGGCTTGTCTGGTATAAAAGCATCAAACATGGGAAGTCCTAAAACCAATCTCACAAGAAGCTAAACTACAAATTAGCATCATACAAGCAAGCAATCTCCGATGAGTCACCATGTCTTTGAACGAACTAGGTTCCAGTCGTCCTTTCTTCACCAAGACAATCCATAGGGATGTGTATAATACCATCGTGAGCCATATTATGTCCTATTACGCATACTCTGACGCGTTGGACTAGGACCCCACGTCCCCCTCTCTCGCTCTGCTGGGCAAGACCGTTCTCGTCACCGGCGGTGGCAGGGGCGTAGCCATTGGCATCGTCGAATCTTATGCCAAAATTCAAGCCAAGACGATCATTCTCACGGGTCGCACCGAGTCCTCGCTCGCCGCAGTACAGGCGAAATTCAAGGCGCTGTATCCCAAGACCGAATTCATCTCTCTCGCGTCAGACATTGGCGTTCTCGAAGATGTTACGGCTCTTTTCAATAATCTCAAATCCAGGGTCTCCAGATTGGTTAGTAAACGATGGATTTTGGCTCCACTGACCTTCTTCATCCAGATATCTTGGTGAACAATGCCGCCCTCGGCCCAGATCACCGGATTAAGCTGGGTGAAACGGATCCTGCCAGTTGGAGCAGTTCTGTGGTATGCACTCAGTTCCCATATCACCTTTGACTCATCCTCAACCACTCGTCACTCTAGGATGCTACCGTCAGCGGCCCTTATTACCTCGTTCGAGGCCTCATCCAGTTCAATCCACCGGATTTCCCTGCCACTTTCATCAGTATCACCACTGGAGTGACGGAGCCATTCCCCGAAATGTCAGGATACATCCTCACGAAGCTTCCCGGTGTCAAGTTGGTCGAATTGATGGCACTCGAATATCCCAACAACCTCCGTACATATGCATTAGTCCCTGGAATCGTGCCCACCGATATGTTACCTCGTGATCCAAAATCCGGATTCGTGGCTCTTGCTCTTGACAAGCGTGCGCATGTTCCTCTTTGCTGATTGAAACCTCACTGACGATCTCCATATAGCCGCACTCTCCGGAGGAGTCTGTGTTTATCTCAGTCACCAGCATGCCGAGTTCCTGTCTGGACGGTTCCTTGACGCTCGCTAGGACATGGACGAAGTTGTGGCGAAGAAGGAAGAGATTGTTTCAGGCGACCTCCTCAAACTGAGAATTGGCGGTTACTAGCCTGGTATCGGGAACCGACTGAGGATAATGGATTTGTCAGGGTTCCCTTCCAAGTCACTTTCTGATCGTATACTTCAAAGATTTTATTTCTCAATTCACCAACTTTAGCATTTAAGTTGATGGCAAGCCAATTAATTACAATGTTGTACATGAATATGTTCGATGCATTCACCATACAATACACCTGACACATACGAAACCACTGCCCCTCAAAAGGGTTCAGAATGTCAGCCTACTCAGATTTTTCATATCGACTGTCTACATTCATAATTAGTCATCCTTGAAGCTATAAAAATGAGATGATCACTTACAATTTTCAATCAACGGTACAGCATTACATCGACGCCAGTAGAGGATCCTTGCAGCGAGTCCAATATTCACCATGCGAAAAATGTTTGAATCCGAGTTTGGTGGCCTGTTTCCCTATAACTACTGTATTTTCAGGCCTCCATAATCCTGATCGAAGCGTTGGTGGGACCCAAAATAGCAGTTCAGAATTAGGGCCTAGCATCCAACCATCGATCATATATGAGCTATTAGTGAAAAGAGGAAATTCTGAGTGTGTGTCCTAAATCCAGCTTTGCGATAAGCAAAACGAAAATACGTTTGGAATTAAACAGTGAGAAAGTCACTTGCCTTAAGTGTCCACGCCCGGATCATCGTGTCATAAGCGCCAGAGACAATGTGTTGTCCATCAGGCGAGAATGCGACAGAACTGACCCAATCAGTATGGCCCTCAAATGGACCCGTAATCATGTTGCCCGTGTTAACATCCCAAATCCGAATCGTCGTGTCCTTCGAGCCGGAGACGATGTATCGTCCATCAGGAGAGAATGCTATGGATTCAATCGATTTAGCGTGGCCCTCAAATGGACCCGCAATCATGTTGCCCGTGTCAACATCCCAAATCCGAATCGTCGTGTCATCCGAGCCAGAGACGATACGTCGTCCATCAGGCGAGAATGCTATGGATCCAATCGATTTAATGTGGCCTTCAAATGGACCTGCGACCACCTCGCCGGTCTTAGCATCCCATACTCGAACCGTCATGTCTTCTGAGCCAGAAGCGACTCGTCGTCCATCAGGTGAGAATGCGACAGAACATACCGTAGAAGTGTGACCCTCAAATGGACCTGCGATCACTACTCCTGTCTCTTTGTCCCGTATCTGCACTGTCTTGTCTTGCAAACCAATGGCTATGTGTCTCGCATCAGGAGAGAAGGCGAAGTGGTTGGCCAAAGAAACCTGGGTTTTATATGGACCCCCAGCGATTACGCCCGTCCCAGCGTCCCATAAACAAACTATCTTATCCCGACATCCAGAGAAAATCTTTCGCCCATCAGATGAGAATCCCACAGAGGTGACCCAACCAGTATGGCCCTCAAATGAACCTTCAATCACCTCCCCGATATCAGCATCCCATACCCGAACTGTCTGGTCCCCCGAGCAAGAGACGATACGTCGTCCATCAGGTGAGAATGCCACAGAGCTGACGGAATAAGTATGGCCTTTAAATGGACCTGCGACCACCTTGCCTGTCTCAAGGTCCCAGACCCAAAACGTCAGGTCACCGGAACTAGAGACGACGCACCGTCCGTCAGGTGAGATTTCCATAGAGTGGATTTCATCCGTGTGGCCTTCAAATGGACCTGCGACCACCTCGCCCGTCCGAGAGTCCCATACCCGAACCGTCATATCAAGAGAGCCAGAGATGATATTTTTCCCATCACGCGAGAATGTCACAAAGGTGACCCAACTAGTATGACCCTTAAATGGACCCGCGACCGCCTTGCCGATCTCAGCGTCCCATACCCGAACCATCTTATCCCGCGAGCCGGAGACGACCCGCCGCCCATCGGGTGAGAATGCCACAAATAACACATGGTCAGTGTGGCCCTCAAATGGAATTGCGACCACGGCGCCCGTCTCAGAGTCCCATACCCGGACCGTCATGTCGCCAGAGCCAGAGACGATCCGTTGTCCATCAGGTGAAAATGCTACAGATCTGACGTAGTCTGTATGGCCCTCAAATGGACCTGAGACCACATCTCCGGTCTCAGCGTCCCATACCCGAACCGTCCTATCACGAGAGCCAGAGACGATGCGTCGTCCATCAGGGGAAAATGCCACAGAGCTGACGCAACCAAAAAAACCCTCAAATGGACCTGAGACCACATCTCCGGTCTCAGCGTCCCATACCCGAACCGTCCTATCACGAGAGCCAGAGACGATGCGTCGTCCATCAGGGGAGAATGCCACACGGGTCACCCAGTCGGTATGTCCCAATAGCACATTTTGGATAGCAGACCATTCATCGTCTCCACCACGGAGAAGGCTAATTGTTCTTGGATAGCGTCCAATATATTGCTCCCGTATAGCCGAGCCTCGGGGCATAAGTGGCAATGCCGAGATATATATGTGCGGTACACTTTGTGATATCATACCACCAAATGCCGCTAAAACTTTCTTCATATCTCTCCCCATGTGATCGTCCTGATTGACAGTCTAGTAGCAATTGTCACATCAATCCGCTTCACCAATAGAGAAGGATAGCATCTTACCCGAAGCCAGTCAATCAGCGACTGTATCACACTTGATCCAACGTTGACCTGTTTGGTGAGGCTCAAGATCTCTAGCCAGAATAAAAACTGGTCGTGCATAAATTCGTGGACAAATTCGAATATTTCAGAATCGAAGGTCGTATCCTTGAGGTGGCTCGCCCAGAAGATAGCTGAATAGGATATATGAGGTGTTATGTGTTCTTTGATCCGTAGATCAAGGTCTGTGATCTCGCTGTTTCGAAGATATGATGACTTGAGGTCGCAAATATTGAACCGAAGGCCCTGTTTCATAATCTTGAGACATCCCAATGCCAAAATTCGGTTCTGACTCTCGAGACTGATAAGGAACGGCGAGGGACATTTCGCATGGTCAAGAAGGAAGTCGACAAACGATTGATGCTTGAATTGGGGAACATCTTCTGACAGTATGACTGATTGTAGCCCATTAATGATATACCTCATCATAGAATGATCCACTGAGCAGAGCTCCCCAATGGACGACGCAGGGAGAGGATCTTTAGCTAGGATGATTGTACCGACAATCGAATGAAAGCTTTCAGTAAAAGTTTCACTCGGATCTGGGAAGGAAGACGTTAGAATCCACGAGTAAAGCGTGGACAATTCTCCTGTGACAGCACCATCCAGAATTCGGTTGAGCTGCTCCTGAGGAGATCCACGAGCCAGAAACTTGAGGATCGTTACGGGCCATATGAAGAGCCCGTTCGCCATTTGGACCAGTTTTCTGATAACTTGATGTCCAGGCCAATCGACTGGTAGCGCGTCTTTGTATTGAGCCGCAATTTGACTAAAGTGATACTCAAAGTATTTTTCTACATCGTTGAGAGACTTGGTATTGGCCGATCTTCCTGTTAAGATTTCGAGAGAGTTATGGGCGATGCTTCCAAAAAGGCGTGTAATATCGGTTTCCCGTCGACTTGTCACGATGAGTTTGAATATCTTGGGAAGCTTCGACCAACTTTTTAGAGTCCGCATAAGATTGACGCGATGATTTGAACGTTGGCCATCGAGACCGCCGCACTCATCCAAAGCATCGATTATAATAACTGGCGGATTGTCAATCGGCCCTTTGTTGTATTCCATCAAGGGCTTGTCAATGACCTCGCGAAACAGAGTGTCAACACTAAAGGTGGTCGGGAGATTTTCGTTGCCCGTCAACGCGGTTTCCAGGGATTTTCGTATGGCTGGATACCGACAAGCAAGATCATGCGCGACAGTACGCCATAAAACATGCGTTGTCATAACATTATCCCTTGATCTTTGAAAGAAAAAGCTTGAGCCGAGGCGCTTTGACTTCCGAAATTCTTCAACCAAGCTTGCCGCGACCGCCGATTTTCCTACTCCAGGATAGCCTTCTAGCCAGAATATATTTGGAGCGTCCATATTCGAGGCCCAATCGATGATCTTCGACAATATATCCTGACGAGTGCCCTCCATGCATTCAGCAACTGGAGAACTCGTTTCCAGATCCAGTACCCTGAGCTTTGCTAGAATAGGGTCGCTAAAGCTTGCTCCTGAGAGATTTGTCAATTATCTAGTTGGCTACAGCCTACGGTCAGGGAATCCGCACCTGCGTTATGTATCTCTACGTTAGTGCTAGCCGCAGGAAATACCCGAAAATTGCCCGACTCTAGATGAATATCAGCAAAAGTAGTCACCAAACGACTGCACGACCCACTGAGGTGGTCCAAAGTCACGGGGTTGACTGGCTGCTTGCTGTTCTTTACAAAGGCGTCCAATTGATCGACATTATCTTCTAAATAGCCCTCTGTTTGAGCCACTATCCACCCTGGATCGATGGCCTGGGATGCGTGGTCGTTTTGCATTCCTTGCTCAACGGAGAATCGGAAATAAATTCCCGTGTGGCCAATATTCTGCTTGATTTCCCTCGCTTTCTCCGCACAATCGTTCATCATGTCACGCATGGTCTTGTATAGATCATCTGCATCGCCATCTGATGGTAAGGTAATAACGCCAGGGTGGCCACCTCCTACGCTCAAAAGGGATCCTACAGTTGACTTTTGGCCAAAAAGTGAATATGATTCCGCGATAACCTCTTGTATGGGGTTATTTGCCCCAAGACCGGCCCCGATATACTCCTTCTCTCTGTACTTTGGACCAGTTTTAATAGGTGCAAATAATGGCGGTATGGCACACGTTGCAAGTACAGCTTCGACCAATGTGATTGTGGATGCCGGATGGCTCTGGGTTGGGTAGCTCCTCAGACAGATTTTAATGCCAGCATTAGCACGGAGTCGCGTTATGACGAAGCTTTACGCAGGTTGTAAGTGACCCATATCTTGATTACTATCTCCGGGACTCACCAGGCGCAACCTTCCGGTCGTGCTGGGTCCATAAGCCTTGTATCAGCAGGAACACCTCTACGCTTCATTATGTCCTCCATGCTTCGCTTTAAAAGTCGTGTCCTCTCCTGTGGCGTGATATCAGACTGCTCGAAGATCTGAATGAGCGTACAGAACTCCTCGGACGCCTCTTCGACTGTCATGCGCAACTTTGCAAACATGATTGCAATCAGACTATTGGGGATAATAAATGCCGACACATGCAGCAACTATGACCGTACTTACCCTCCAGTACCGCTACCGCCGATGAGATCAAAATGCTCGTAAGGAAGCAGGGGCTGAGAGTCATTCAAATGCCTATCCCAATTCAAGCGATGCATGATGTTGCTCATGATCTCCAACTGCGATAATCCCCGGATGCCACCCCCATCTGCCGTGTTCATATGTCAGTCTCCATGATCATCGAACAAGCAATGTGCAAACCAAAACTAGCGAGTTTCAGGTTTGACCTCGAGGTCATGTTGTATCGGATGGGGCTCAGCAAAATTCCAGGGGCTAATTTAGAATAGCACTGTTAAGGGGGAAAGCAAGCGTGAGCCTGCGCCTCCGCCTGCTTGGTGGACGCCAAAAGGGGAATCATCAATATGTACAGGGGATAAATGAGCCTGAGTCAGATGTATTGGAGCTAATAAAATCCTATTCGAGTGCCTGTTCAGTGGCAACGGTGACGGCTTCGCAAGCTTGATCTCCTCCACATCAAAATTTAGGGATTGCATGGCATCCCAAATACTCCCTCTTGGTATGAAACACGATTCACACAAGGGTAGCTGGTTTGGATCAATCTAATGGAGGCTTTGTTCTGTCAATCTTCCAGAACTCATTGACCGGTGTATCGGTTCACGGATTACTGTAATCCTCAAAAACGATCGTGAATTCACGGGAACACTATTAGGTTTCGACGATTTCGTCAGTGAGTGGTCCATTTGCACTTGCACATCTCGTCTCTTGTATTCACCTTTCCATCTCGAGACATGGTCTTAGAGGATGTGACTGAATGCCAAACGCTACCATCTGGCGAACGCGTTAAGAACAAGTTGCAGACGACACTACTAAACGGGAACAATATCTGCATCGTAAGTTTCCTCTGGCCCAACCTGTATTCAATCTCACGAAAGAACAGCTTCTTCCTGGCAGTGATGGGCTCGATTGACAAACCTAGTGGCCAGAATCCGCATGACAATCGTAAAACTCACGTTCAGGGAGGCAAATGTCGTACATGAAGCGAATACATTAACATTGAAGCACAAAACGCGTGAAAAAGAACAAATATGAGGTTATGCCCAACTGAAAACAGAAGTTACACATGATAACAAGACGTGAGCGGCGTGCGAGGGCTCTTTTTTATGCAGGAGTCTGGCAAGAATTCGTGTCCTGAACGAGTGCGTGAATGAGGGATGTGACTGGTATCATTGATGATGTATGTCCGAGAGGTGTCATGAGCGACTGGGGATAGAAAGTAGGGCTACTCTTGAAGCTGACGGCTCCCGGCACCTGGAGTCAATGACTACGACGCAGGGGCCGAGCGTGGTGTGGATGCCGACGCGTTGGATCGTGGTGTTACGGATCCACTACCAGGAATCGTGGGTGGCGGTGATAGGGGTGATTGAGTGGCAGGTTCTCCTGGCTGACGAGGTCTCCTGCGTCTTCTTCGACTAGGTAGAGAATTAGCCATAGATGTATCCAAAATCAAGATAGTTGACTCACCGAGGGTACAGAGCACCTTTGGGCATGGGCCTTACGTCAAGGTCCAGTGCGATATTACTAGCAGCCTGGAATCCCTAAACAAGAACCGTCAGGACCAAAAGTCTAAAGCGGTAAACCACTAAGCGCACCTCTATCCACTCCACAACTTCCTCCACACCCGGTAACTGTAATAAAAACTGCTCCCCCTCTAATCGAACCCGGATAACATTCCGTCGTTTCATATAATCCGTCGCCAACCCAGACTCGGCGTTTTGCAGCGTATACTGGTGCATCAAAGCAGAACTAGCTGGGGTGTAAATGTCCAAGCCACCATTATCAATGATACTCCGTCCACCAGGTCCATGTCCAGTTGGCTTTTCTTCTTTTGCACGGCCCTGTACAGGGGATTGTGGGATAGAGCCCGCCGTAGCAGGTCGTGACGGAGTCACGGGCCGCGAGCTACTAAACGATGAACGAGAGGGTGCCTGGGACGAGCCAGAGTTCCAGCCACTGGCCGAACCAGAAGACGGGGGAGAGGCAGGAGGTGGCGCAAGCAATCCGGGCGAGTTCTGGTTCCTGGTCAGGAAAACGTCTGGACGACCACTAGCAGAACCCCTCAAGGGAACCTTTTCCCCCGATCCGGATTCTGTCGATTCTTCTGTCACAGGAAGTGTGGCATTCGATCCCTTTCGACTTGCAAGTCCTGAAACGCCAAAAGTGGACGCTCGTGATCTTGCGGCATTTGTTACAGAGGGGTTGCTGTTTATTGGGACAGCACCAGCGACTGGTGCAGAGGACAGTGCTCCAAATTTGACTTCGAGCGTGCCGACTTTGTACACGCGGAACATGGTGCCCTGGAGTACACACCAAACCTTCTTCCAGCTTCGGTCACGGGCCTGTAGACCAGGCTTATCAAACTCCATTTTGCGCGGCAAGAGGCCGGCAAGGATGATATCATTGTAATACGAGGGAAGCATCTCTTTGCCCTCTTCTTCTCGCCTAGGAATGGCGTGATAAGACGGTGGCGGCTTCTCGACCAACGTAATCGGCATATCGACCGATTGTAACAGAGGAAACGAGGATACTCGTCTGAGCGTATTCTGACGATGTGCAGGCGGTCGACCTGTTGAGGGAGACGGAGGAGGAACCAGCCATGCCATCGGATCTCCCCCTGTTTGCGATGCCATTGTCCGCACTGGTGTAGAGGAAGTGAGAGTAGGTGGGCCAGAGAGCTGACTTGCTTCAGCTTTGTGGTTCACGTCGCAATCGGCATCATCGTCATTTAATGCCAAATCAGAAGAAGTCGAGAGGTCGACCATACTTCTTGATGCCTGGCGATACACAGAAGGCCGTTTGGGGTGCGAGAGTATGGATGGGCGATTGGAAGTAGAGCTGGAAATGGATGATTGAAGTGGGCTGAGAGGGGAGATAGGGGCTTTCTGCTGATTTCGTGCATGGGCATTGGCATCTTCAGATATTGGCGCAGGAACCGATACCGACGCCGATAAGGAGCCTCTTCTTCGCTGGGCAGAAGGACTACCAGACAACTGGCTTTTCCTGCTATTGAAATAGTCGTCTGTCCGTACTTCTCGATCCTTTGGCGTAGAAACTTCTGATTCATCCATACCCTTGCCAGCAGCAGCGGGGACTGCATCGAAATTGGGCAAGCCTTCTCGACGTGTCGTGGGTAAACCGTCAATATGACCTTTACCAGGACTCGGCGTTCTCGCCGCAAAAGCCGACGCATCGAAATTCAAACTTGCAGATTCGATACTAGGCAGCTCAGCAGCATTCACCATGCTAAACCGACTGAGCCCTCCTCTCCTCGAGCCTATCGAGCCAGCAGCAGCCGCGCCAAAAGTGGCAGGAACACTAGACCGCTTGGACGCAACCTCGGTGGCAAACCCAGAATGCGCAAGATCACTAGCAGTAGCGATCCCATGCGCGGAAGGAGTAGCCGCAGAACTCCACGTGGATCCCTCCGAGGGCGTGAGGTACACGCTCTCCCTGCCAGCGGTACTAAAGCTCCAAGAGGAATCTCTTCGCTCGCGATGTGTGCTATCTCGCAGGCCCTCACGTATGCCTACTCCTAGGGTTGATTCACCACCGCCTGTCATACTCAGGCGTGAATCCCGATTGCGTTGGCTGATCTGGCTGTGTCGTCTTTCGAGGGCTTGTGCTACTTCTCTAGGCGAGAGGAAGACTGAACCACGCGCGTCGTAATAGACGGACTCGTCTGAATCACTTGCTTCACCGTCCTCCTGTGGCTTTTTAGCCTTTCCTTTGCCCTTGTCTGCTGGGGGTGCTACAGGACCTGCCACCGCTACGTGCTGCACAGTTGAGGAGGAGGTTGTTGGTAATGTTAGACGGGGCAGGGCAGGGCCGCGGACTGTGTCTGTGCTGGCGACAGAATCCATGGACATCATCGAGTCGATCGACGGTCGGCCCATGGGGACTTCATCTTCCTCCATATCATCATCTGCATCATCATCCTCATCTTCGTCCATCATATCATCTGCTTCAGGATCGCCATGCTCTGTTTCGCCCATGACGCTCAAGCTCGGCATGGCGTTCAATTTGACGGACACTGATCTCCTGACACTGGCACCCTCGGCATCCGAGGGGCTACCAGAGCTCGTACTGGGTCCAGTCATGGACCGGGTTGGCGGGCTGACTCTGAACAGCGGTAGAACTTTGCCATTAGACGTATTCCACGATAGTCCTCCTCCCGGCCCACTATTAGCGGAGAGAGAAGGCGTAACCGACTTTATATCGGTTGGCATGGGTGGAAGAGGCGGTAAAGGCCACACTGGGCGGCTCATGACAATGGAGGGAGTGAGTCGGAGGGATAATCCGGGAGAAGGGGGTGCCTTTGTCCGTAGTGATGATGGTGTAAAGGCTGCAATTGTGCCCGGTACAGACGTTGACTCGCTACTCATGGGCGTTTGTGAGGGTAAGACTGCAAATGCCGATGCGGCTTTTTCATGAGAGGTTCGTGGTGGGATCGGGATGGAGAGACTGGGCTTGGCAGGTCGTGGTCGGATAGGTAATGGTTCTATTCGTTCGGTGGAAGTAGGATTCTGGGTTGTTTTTGGTTTAATCTCGCTCGGACGAGGTGAAGTGTCTGGTAAATGGACGGCCCCCTTTGCTCCAGCAGGAGGTGGACCACCAATCCCACTAGACGTGGGCATATGCGATATAGTGTCGGTAGGACTGATATAAGAACCAGGCCCCATACGCGTCGACCGATCGCTCCCCGTACTCGTACTCCCATTGCCCGTATCATCCTCATCTTCCGAGCGTAATACCGGCATATCTTTATCTTCCCCACCCGTCGGACGAATAACGATGATATTCGGAGGAGAATCCATGCTATCACCACCGGAAGAGGACATGCGCTGGTGTGTTGTCCCTGCTGCCATATGTGATTTAGACGCTGGAGCGGGTGGTTTGGAGCCCTTTGTGAACAATTTGAGCGCGTCCATCGAGCGGGCGTTCCGCGACCGATAAAACGGGGCGCCCTCATTACCGGTCCTAGCCTGTGTAGACGATTGGTTTGGCACGGGTACGGGGGGCATCTGAGCAGACTCGCTATCCCTTCGACCAGAACGAAAGCGAGAGGCGTTGCGTCCATTTACTTCCTCGGTTCCATTACTGGCATCCTTTCCCAGCAAGCCAAAGACCTTTTTAAAGCCCTTTGAGCTCTTGAACGAAAAGGCGCGACTTCGTGTGGACCGTGTCGAGGACGCATTGTCTTTTCCTTCGAAATTGTTTGGGT
>KN824398.1:14746-31704 GCA_000827415.1 Serendipita vermifera MAFF 305830
TTAATAGCTGACAAACGATAGACGTCAGTTTGTGGGGGAAGACGACGCCACTGGACTATTCAAACTTGTAAAATTTGCACAAAAATTGTTTTGCATACAATCAACAGTTACCAAAAAAACCAAAAAGTTAATAAACAGGACAGGCCACAAGTTTTGCGAGGTCGTCCGTCCGCTGGAGCACAACTCCAAAGACGACCCAAAGCAAAGCCAGGGCTACTGCCATCAAGCCATTGTCCGAAACGGATGTTCAGGGAGGAACAACCGAGGCGACGGTTCTTCTTCTTCTTCCCGTGAGGTACTCCTAGTATGCCACGGGGCGGGTGAAGACGAATGGTTGACGACCATCACACGTTCGAGTACCCCGTCCACCTCGAGCGTACTCCCACTACTAAACGGCCGTTGTTTTCGTTCTTGCGTTCTCAACAGTTCCACCCCATGCGCGTGTGGTGGCCGTCGTGGCGGCACCGCCGGCGCCACCCCCCTCTCTGCCCAGTTATCTCCCTCTACATCATACAACGGTGCAGGATGGGCTTCTTGCGGTGTATCCGTCGTGAGCGCATGGATCACCTGCGATTTGCCATCATCCATCCCATTCGAATACCCAGACGTATACGTGCTCGTCGCCGACCGATATCCTCCCAATCTCTCTCGCTCTCCAGCACCACCCATCGCAGCAGCAGAGAGCGCCTCCATCCTGCGCGTCGTTGTTAGCGGCACAGACGCATGAGCAGGCGGAGACCGTTTGCCTCCAAACGCATAATCGAGCGTATCCCGCTTCTCTTTGCGTTTGCCGCCGACACCAAAGCCCATTCCGAAAGCATCTTTGGAAGGGTCCGACGATCCACCGGAATCATTAGGCTGCTTCCCGCCCCCGCCTCCACCAGGCTTGACGATCGGGGCTACCAAACCCTTCTTGTCGACGGGTGATCGCTTTTGGTTATTTCGGTTGCGGTCGTTACTTGATCCTTTACGGCTACGACGGCGTCGGTTCGCGCGTCTGATGAACCATAAGCCTACGATCCCCGCTATCAGGAATGTACCGAAGATTCCGCCTATGACGCCGCCGACTACAGCGGGTTGTGCACCGCTAGAAGCTGAAGAGCTGCCCTGATCGGATGTATAAGTTGCAAAGGGTGAGGTGTCCGTGTTACTCGTTCCGTTTGAGACTGCGGCTAGGGCAGCGGGGTCGGTAGTATAAGTCAGATAATCAAGCTGGAAATCCATGTGAGCATCCATGATAGTGGTGAAAAATGAAAGACACTCACGACGAATAAAGAGTCGTCATGGGTTTGAATGGAAAACGTATGGGAGTGGTTTGGGAGATTGTCGGCTTGGAATAAAGTCTTGTTGTATTCGCGCTCATTCGCATTTGCAATTCCGATGGCTTGTTCGTTGCCGTCTATTGTAAAAGAGATATTCGATAGTGTCATCCCTGTTCTCCATCGAGGTGACGATACGACACCGTATACCGAAACGGCAATCCCTGGACGAGGTTTGCCGTTAGCAAATGAGAATAAAAGCCAGAAATTTATCATTATTACCTGTAAATTCGAATTCCACTCTGCTATTCGCCTGGTTCACGATATGAAACGATCCGCCTTGGGCACGGGAAACGTCGAGCCGGGCTGGACATTGCTCGCAATTTTGCACAGTCGTCCAATTCCCTCCAGTATACGTGATCCTACGATATCAATATTAGCGCGAGTTGCCGTCGAGTCGGCTTTGTCCCTACCGTGGGTCCGTATCGTCGACCGTGACCACTTGCGCAGCCCTTGCTGCCTCTACAAACTCGAGCAGGATCCATATCAGCGCGACTGGAAGAGGCAACGAGCCCATGAGGGCGAATTGAGCAGGTGACGAATGCTCTTTGCGTTTCGAGGGTGGGGAAAGAAGAAAAGTAGTGCACGTCAAGTAGGCAAAATTATATATACGTGCGTGAATTTCTAAATCTTTTTCACTCGGACGCCAGACTTCTCCGTTGTTTCTTCACAGATCAAGCGAATCCCCGAAGCTCGCGTCGTCGGACCTGACATTTCAATTCCAACGAGAGAAAGGCTTTCTCCGGCTCCAATAATCGAAATAAATAAAAGCGCAACTTTTTGACCCTCGAGCACAGGTTTTTTTACGTGCTTCACGCTTCACATGATGGAGGTTTGATGGGTGTCAATGCGACGAGTGCTTAGTTCAATTTGTGTGTGATTATTGTAACCATAATGTTTCGAAATGTGAGAAATATAAAAGGGCCAACACAAAAAAGTCGAAAGGGGCAAAGCTCAAACCCGACACTCGAACGGGCGAAGGACGGATGACGCCCGACCCCCCAAAGTACAAAGGAGTTGAGAATTTATAATTTATCATGCATGATCTAATTACAAGACCAGTCCAGACCAAATAAAAGAAAAGAAAAACCAAACCAAAGCAAAGCCAGGCAAAACAAAACAAACGTAAGGAACCTAATAGTCAGACCAAAAAACACCCGGACGCACACTGAACCAACAAAGAGCCAACCCACTCGACTCAACCAGCCAATCCAGGTGGAGACACACAAAAAAAACAGCCAGCGGGCGGGCACCGACCCATAAACAAGCAAAAAAAAAACAAAAAAAATCAAAGCTACCTGCGCGATCGAAAGCAACGAAACCAACCCAAACAAAGCGAGCGACGCACACCAATCAGACCCACCACAAACAACGAAACAAGCGAACGTGAATAAATACAGCCAACAAAAAAGACAAGAGAGACCTACCTAGCCAGCCAAACAAACAAGCGAGAACGACCAAAGAGACAGACTGACCTAAAAAAAAAAACCCAGAAGAAAAAAAAGAAAAATACATACAAACAAACCACCTGGGTTGATAAACAACCGACCGCAAGCAAGCACGAAACAAACCCACGCACCAACCAAACCAACCAAGACACAGACAAACAAGGCAAGGCAGAAGCAACGACACACACCGCATCCACCAAAACAAAAAAAAAAACAAGCGCTCCCTCAGACAGAGCAAACTTCCGGACGGACGCCAACAAACAGAAAAAAAACCAAGCTCACAAACAACGAGAGAAAATACACAAACAGACTAAATAAATGAAACAGCAAGCAACCAGCAAAACCGACCCCCCCACCCACCCCGCCACACAAACAAACCAACAAACAGAACGAAAGCCAGACAGAAACGAACCCCCAGCAAGCAAGCAATAAAAACCAACACGCAAGGAAAGAAAACCAGGCTCGAAATAAATCGAACCAAAAGCAAACGCACGCAAGAAAGAAGACCAAGAACGACAGGAAGGACACGAACGAACGCAGACACAACCAGACAGAGAGCAAAAACAAAACAAAAGACCTACAGACAACACAGACGAACAAACAAGAAAAAACCTTACCGCCAGCGACGGACCGGCCGTACAAACAGAGGCACCCGACGAAGGAAAGGGAAGAACAACCACAAGCGACCGGCCGGGCCAAGCAAACCGAGTGGGCAGCCAACAAACAGAACGTAACAGGAAATACACCAGGAAAAAACAAAAAGAACACCGACCCCTACTAGGACGTGGTCGTCTATGGGGCACCCTTACTCCGGAACATGACCGACAAGAAACGGCCGCTTATGGAGATCGACAGCGAAGTGGTACGTGAGGCACTTGCACTCAAACGTGAACAGTTCGTCGACTTTGCGCTCCTTCTCGGGACGGATTTTACCCCTCGCTTGAAGAACGTTGGGCCAGTGCGAGCGCTCAAGTTTATCCGTGCACATGGAAGCATAGAAGAGATTATCAAGATCGAAACAAACTACCCACCCCAGCTGGAAGTCCCTGCGTACCTTGAACAAGTGGCACTCGGTCGCGAGATCTTCCGCAGCTTACCACCGGTACCGAGTATGGACAAGCTGGAGCAACGGCCGATAGATGATGCGACTGTTCAAGCTATTGTCGAAGGATTTGGATTCTCGAAAGCGATGTTGGCAGGGGAAGAAGACTTCACAGTAGCGCTCAAAGGCAATTACTTTGGCGATAACCCTCATAACGATTAGAAGAGTACATTATGTACATATATACTGTAGCCTTAGTCGTGTCCTATTTGATTGATTTCTTGGATACTTTCTTCGACCAGTGGCGAAACGTGAGGCTGGAAACTGAAACCTTAACTCTGTTTGTCTCTCCGGCATCGGCGTTCCTTTCATCACCATGCTCATCAGCAAACAAAATAGGAGAAAAATCTACGAAAACCTCTTCAAGGGTACGTCGTACGAGTCGAGTTGGAATGAATACCGCGTTGACTTTTCACTTCTGGCGCTTTTTGCCTATAATTTTACACACTGACAGAGGGAGTTTTGGTGGCCAAGAAGGACTTTAACGCTCCAAAGCATGAAGACTTAGAGGAGATTCCGAATCTGCAGGTCATCAAGGCCATGCAGTCGTTGACCTCGCAAGGATTCGTCAAGACTCGGTTCTCGTGGCAATACTACTACTATACTCTTACCGACGAGGGTCTTGAATATCTGAGAGGATGGTGAGGACCTCTTGCATTGGCTTTAAGTCGGGACGCGAGCGATTGTACTGACCTCATTACTTTCTATTCAGGCTCAACCTCCCAGCAGAAATCGTTCCCGCCACCCACAAAAAGGCTCCTCGCCCGCAACGACCTGCTACAGTTCGTCCAGGAGGTGATGGCGGCGCGTACCGTGCTCCCCGCGGAGACCGTGACGAATACAGGAGGAGGGACGATGGAGGTGACAAGGAGGGTGCCCCGACTGACTACCGACCACGCTATGCCGGTGTTGGACGTGGTGCACCAGCGTCGTGAACGGGATGAGAAAAGGAGGCATTCCCTTGTGGGGTACTTGCATCCCCGTTTTCTTGTTTCGATTCTTCTTGCGCTGCCGGTCATCACCCTTGGGCATTGTTATGAGCGTAGAAGTATGTGGTGTGTAACTCTTACCTATGCGTCGAAATGTTATGCATTCATGCCGCGCGACGAAAAGAAAAATAGTGACGTGCATAAGGGAGCTTGATACGCTACGCCAGATATTAGTGTCAAATAGTTTCGCTCTGTGTGCTTCGCAACTAGTTCTCCGATGCCTAACTTGTGCCAAGTTGGCAGCAGACTAGAACATATAGTATGGGCACAGACCGGCTACCAGCCAAGCGAGGCCATTCGACGGAAGTGATTTAGCATTTTAGAACGATACTGGGCACATTATATACGGGGCCTGAGCTGTGAACATCATAGTTACTTGCCGGCATAGTGGTAGTGGCAAACTACGGCTGGAGCCGAGCTCAACGATCACAACTTGGACAACGTCGCCATAAACGATGGTCAGTCATCAAATTTCCAAGTTAGAAATGATGAAAGCCGCTTATGGAATCAACTACTTTACAGGATCCGCTTTCATTGGTAACAATGACCTCCGACGAATGGCTCCATTCGTCGCAGAACATCTATCGCGATGCTTCCCAAGTGGTGCAACCAGAAAGGATGATCGAGTTTCTTATGCCAGAGGAGCAATGTGGCAAGCTCTCAAGCTGGGTGGAAAAGGTGCCCGATCCTCCTGTCGCGCAAAGGGCCAAGCTGTTCGTCGACTGGCTTAATGTCACAAGTTCTATTTTAAAAGAAGAATTTTGGTGGGTGTGGTGCCTGTTACTCGACTGATTACTGTCTAATGAGCGGCCCTGTCAGAGTTGGACCATGAAGGAACCGAAGAGCATGACCTGTTATCATTCGAATTACTAGCAGATAGATACCTCAAGGGCCACCTCACCAACTCAAAATGTCGCCCAGATGTCGCCATAATTAGGCAAAGTCTAAAGAGCTTACTCGACACAAACGACTTACATTGGGGTCACCTAGCGGCAACAGGAAATTTAGATTCTGATGAGCCTAGTCATAATCTGGTTTTCAAATCTACTAGCTATGTCGCTTTGCATCTCCAAGCCCGTCCAGACCTTTGCATGGCTCTAGGCATTTCTATTGGGGACAAGCATGTCCAGTTCTTCGCCGTCAATGCATGCGCAGTATACTACACAGAAAGATTCTTGTGGACGGACAACTACGGCGAATACCAGGGGGTTCTTTGCGCTTGGATGTGGAGGCTCTATCATCCAGAGGCAGACTCTTCTCTTACAATTCATTATACACATCCACCTCAAGACCCATCTTCCACGATCAAACACTTGACAGAGCCCACATTTACTATCAAAAAAGACGGGAAAGAATACGAAAAGCTAAAAATTATTCATGCCGGGGCGACTATTGGCCGGCGAACAATTGTGATGACTGGCAAAGATGCAAGTGGAAAGTCAATTATCGTGAAAGAGCAATACCTTAGAAGCGGGCCACTCATCGAAGTATCTCTTCTAACGAAGATTCATCAAAACGGTCGATTCCCCGGGGTTGTGACCCTCGTTTCTGACTGTCCTAGCTCTGACCTTGGCATTTCCGTCCGTGCCGGGAGAATTGAAAGACATAAGAAACGGCTATTTCTGAAAGAAACGGGAGAACGACTGCTGAGCATTCAGACACCTAAAGAGGTGTTAATGGCGATATACGATGCTCTCGAGGGTAAGTGGTAACCCGAATACGAGTTTCCAAGCCGAATATTGATTCGAGTCAGTGTCTCGCTTTCTATTCACACGTTGTAGTATTTTCCATCGGGACTACAGCGAGGGAAATATTCTGCTCCTGAACGAGACGGCAAACTACGAAGGTCCTTTGCCTCCCGAATTAGATGACATGTGTTTCTCTCAATATCTTCTTGTAAAGGATGCTGAGACCGATGACACGAAGTCAGAGTACGTTTAAACAACATTCGCTCAATGCGATTGCTAACTTCGAATGGCAGAGGCTCCAGGAGACGTCGCCTAGCTACTCGACTACTTCTTATCGATTTTGATTGTGGTGAAGATCTGAAGCAGGCTACTCATTCTGGAAAACCTCTACCGCGAACGGTAAGAGGTAGTTTCTCACATTCCGCTCTGGTTTGTCTGACAACGTGTACCAGGGTACCGGAATGTTCATGGCACGGAGAGTACGTAGAATACTAGAACAAGAATCCGGCACATATTCCTCTCCAATCTTGCCGCCCCTACATGATATAATCTCTGGACGCTATGAGCGACTGCTCCCGGATCGCTGGAAGGCGTTTCCCAGGCACCAGAAGGAAACAGTCGAGGTTGAACCTACGATGGAGCTTCATTATTACGAACATCGTTTGTGCTACGAAGCCGAGTCGCTGTTTTGGAACTTGCTGTACTGGGTCATGTCGGCTCAGCCGGAGATGCCATTGGGGGGTGAGGAAGAGGCGACCAAGTTGGGATTTTCAACAATCCTCCACCTAAACCTCTGGGGTGGCCTCACGGGCGAGCTTGACCTCAGACACAAATTTTTTATAACCGCGCGTATGGATAAAGAAGCTTTTCACCCCGCATATTCTCCTCTATATGACCTTTTGGAAATGATGCGACAGTGCCTGAAGTGCGATTTGGAGTTATTTGGCAAGACGTCGGCCATACACCCAGAATACCTCCACGATGTATTTCAGAGGCTGATCATCAATTTCTTGGCCGAACATTATGACAAGCCATTCATAAATCTCAAAACAAGCACCACTTCTCGTCGAGTAAACCCGCCGCTGTGATGCGATCGTCAACAACGGAAGATTAGAAGCAATCCTCTGAGATGAGCAATAATCCGATGGAGCCTGTAAGTGTTTCGTTATAAGTGCTTTATGCTCATGCTGACTGAAATCACATATGCCATCCCAAAAAGAAGCAGAAATTAAATGACCCCAGATACAACTCCTCATTAGCTCCTTCCTTTGCTTAGGGAGTCGGTGTCGAGATCATACAGCCTAGCAACTCCCCGTTCTTCGTCCTTGTAGTATAGTAGACCATTAGTACTCAATGTCGCATGACATAACATGTCTCTTGAAAGACTAAGCAACACCTCTCAATAGCACGCAGTTGTAATTGAAAGATTTGATTTTACGATAGCGCAAACACATCACGGTTACCCGTTATTATTGGATGGAGGTATAGGAAAGGTTTATAACACTGACATTCTAGAGGAACATTTCGTTCTTGGTTACTATGGTAGTATACAAATATTGGGGAGCAAAATAACCCCCATAAACGACATCGCATGGATTAAAAATCAGTTTCGGTTTAGTACCTATAGGTTCTAGCTAATGGACGCCAAAGGCAGCGTAAGGGGAGCCCTGCTCAATGACCATGTGCTCGAAGGTTTCCTCGCCTTTTTGGAGCTCATGAATGAAATTTCCCCCATTAGATCTATGTGTAAAATAGTGGAGGGGCTCGACACTTGTTTGCTTTGCCACTGGGAAGGAAGAGGAGCCTGGCACTGAGGCGTCCAAGGCTTCCATCCGGTCACCCGGCGAGATGGTAAAAGAAGAAGGACAAGGCTGCCACAACATTAAGCATCTCTGGAATAAAATTACATGTACGACAGACCTCGAAATCAGTGAGCCTTGAGTTGCCGTTGTCCTCAGCATCACACAGAAGATCTCTGATAGACAGCCGGGTTCGCGCCCGAGAACGAGTTGAAGGATGAGGTGCGTATTCGTCAGAGGCCCTTGAACGAGCCTTCGAAATGGCCGAGGCGTTTCTGATGTATGCGCGGCCGGTTTTGTGCATAGATTTACCACTGTTTACTTTGGTGAGTCGAGTTGATGTGTCTTCGTCCTCTTGTTTTTCTCCTGTAATCTCCCGAATCTGAGCAATGAGATCCAGCCCTTGAACATTGTTCAGGATGGCTTCGGCAATTCGCATACACTTCATCTGATTCTCGTTTAAAATGGAGTTGCTGGAAGG
Source organism: Serendipita vermifera MAFF 305830 (assembly GCA_000827415.1). Lineage (NCBI taxonomy): Eukaryota > Fungi > Basidiomycota > Agaricomycetes > Sebacinales > Serendipitaceae > Serendipita > Serendipita vermifera. Next base: position 23,573 of record KN824398.1, read on the forward strand.
AAGATTAACAGCCAAATATTCTTGGACATTCGTTTCCTTGCGAATTTGGTTGGCCGCATACTCCGGGTATCGTTGCAGATGCATTCGCCTCTCCTCGTCTGCGAGTAGATAAAACCGCATTTTCTCATCTTTGGGAAGGGCTTTCCATATATGAGAGATAATCCGGGATACATTGTTGTTGGAACGGCAAAAGGGGAGAGCTTTGGGGAGAATATTGATACGTATCAGGTGGGACCGGAAGAGAATGTATGGATTTCGTGGCTTTGGAATGTGTGATGGTGGACGCTTTTTTGCATGACTTATTCTGTCTTCGTTATATGGGGGCAGCTCCAGCGCGTCCGGCAAATACCAAAGAGGTGGCCTATCCGTCGTCTCTCGTACTATTTTCAGCTGAGATATGGCTGAAGGGGTGTCTGTACCAGCGAGAGAGTTAGCAACGTAGGGGTTGGAGAGGAGAAGGATACTTACGAGAACTAACTACCTCAGCTGCTCGGAACAATGCAGAATGATGAGACATCTGAGATAAGAAAAATGTGGATGGGGTTTGAGGATGACTTTCTCGAATAGACCAAACATTCCCTTTGTACCAGACCCCGGCTTCTCTGCCACAACGCCGCTTAGGCTTATCCATTGATGTCAGTAGACTTTACGCCACAACCTTGACAATTCTCAATTGTGTCACTGGTTACAGCGTGTTCACGGCCATGATGGCACTTGGTTAAGAATTGCAAAATTCGTGCCCAGAGAGGGATGCAGGTCTTGATTTAAATATCAACAGCACACAAATAGCAAGATTATCCTATAATCCTTTGTACTTGCGCGGCTCATACGACCCAATAATTGGCAAATTCACTTTGAGCCGTCCACCATGAAGCCACAAAGGGCATGCTAAAACCCGCAGCTCATAATGCAAAGCCATGAATATAAAATCAATATTGAAATGCATTAAAGAGAGTACGGAGCTTAAAATTGAATGAAGTCGATGTGGCTGCGTCTGGCTGCCTAACCAAGTGTGGCGGAGGCATGGAACCAGGCCGCTTAGACGTATGTATCTGAGAATATAGAAGAATGGATTGATTTTCTAGGTGGTTTGCTTCGTCTCTGAGAGACTGAAAGGAGAGCGCCTCTGTGCATTTGTCCAATATAATACGAATCTGCCGTTTCGAAGAAAAAGACAGGGCTTTGAGGTCATTTATAATTATGAGAGTCAGTATGCAGACTCACAAGGCGTCATGGGTTGGATTATCCACAGAGCTCAAAGTGCGGTTCAATCGATCAGCAGAGAGAACCTCACCAAATAGCATGTATCCAAATGCGAGTTCAAAATATCTTTGGAAGCTGCGGATGCCCTCAAGTTCAGGCACGAATAAGAGGGATGCATGTGGCGCGCATGCATTCGTAAAAAACTCCGCAGACACGGTGCCGATCTTGCCGGAAAGATATATTTAATGCGACACTTTTGTTGGTCAGCAACCTCTTCATCCTAGATTTTACGTCGCCCCCTCTCTTTCTTACATCACAATAATTTGGGTGGCTTCTAATACTTCCCGCGGCTATGACGTTGGAAGAGAAGCAAGGTGCCCGCGAGGACCCAACTCTCGAGACTGGCAATCAGTTAAACCCAGAAAAATCAACCAAACGCACTGGAAGGCTTCACTGGGATTTAGATGAAGGTGATGAGCATGTTCGGTATCGGCGAAAATGGTAAGTGGTCGTACGAGCGACCTGATGGGGTGCAGGTAGACGATAACTCACCCTATCTCCAGGTTTCAGATATGGCTTCCACGAACCAAACCAGCACCAGCACCGTCCTCTCTTGATGACGCGAGGACAATCCCTCTTGCGACAGCCAGCATAATCAGTGTCCTCACATACCAATGGCTCTCCCCCATTATGACACTCGGATATCAACGTGCACTACAAGCCACTGATCTCTGGAAGATGGACGAATCTCGTGAGGCTTCAACCCTCACCGACAGGTTTGATGAAGCATGGGCTCGGCGTTGCAAGGCCGCAGACGAATGGAATTCTCGGCTAGAAAAAGGCGAAATTCATCCTCCATTGCGACTCAAAGCAGTTTGGACTATCGCAGCGCTGTCGGGTGGCCCTCGTGTGGAGGATAAGGTCAGGGCCTGGCAATTGGGCGATGGAAAAGCGGAAGCTTCTATCGCACTAGCGTTGAATGGTGTACTAGGATGGGAGTTTTGGGCTGGTGGCATCTTCAAAGTCATTGGAGATACGGCACAACTCATGGGACCATTAATAGCCAAAGTATGTATCATGATGTTGGGTTTGAAAAATGAATTACCAATTTATCTCAGGCACTCATCAACTTTGGAGCTGCGCGTGCGGCAGCTGTGTCTGCTGGCGAGCCTTTGCCCAGTCTCGGACCAGGCATTGGAATGGCTATAGGTCTTTTCCTGTTAACAATATGCAGTAGTATTTGTCAACACCAATTCTTTTGGCGCAGTATGTCTACTGGTGTGCTCGCAAGGACCACATTGATTGGTTCTCTTTACAAGCGGGGATTGTCACTCACCCCTCGAGAACGAACTATCCACCCCGGATCCGCGCTTGTGAATCACATGTCTACTGATATCTCACGTGTTGACTTTGCTGTAAGCCACCGTCTCTCGTTCACAGTTCAGACTAACAGTTTCCAGGCGCAATGGTTCCACGCTGTATGGACAGCCCCTATTCAGGTTACAATATGCCTCATTCTGCTGCTGCTTCAAATGGGACCTTCGGCACTTGCCGGTTTTGCGCTTTTCGTGTTGATCATCCCCATACAAGAGCGAGCAATGACACTTCAACTCAAAACAAGAAAGGGGAGTATGAAGTGGACGGATATGCGCGCGAAACTCTTGCAAGAACTTCTCGGTGCGATGCGGATTATCAAATACTTCTGTTACGAGGTCCCGTATCTTACTCGGATTGGCTCAATTCGGGCCAACGAACTTCGCGGGATCCGCAAGATCTTGATCATTCGAGCAGCAAAGTACGTCTTCTCTCGAAAGTGACATTCAAAATCTCACTGAATTTGCCTTAGTCTTGCCGTGGCCTTTTCCATACCAGGAATAGCAGCAATGCTAGGACTGATTACCTATGCATTGGCCGGTCGTGATTTCACACCTTCTATCGTCTTCCCGTCCCTCGCCCTCTATAATATCCTGCGTCAACCCCTACTTTTCCTACCACGTGCCCTCTCTGCCACAGCGGACGCCAAGAATGCCCTCGCACGACTACAAACCACCTTCCGTGCACAATTAATGGAAGAGACAGGACTTCCTATTGACCCGTCACTTAAACTCGCCTTAGATGCAGAAAACGTGACTTTTGAGTGGGAGCAAACTGCTGAACGACCGGACGAGGGAAAGTCAAAGGGCTCCAAGCACACTCATAAGAAGCAAGAGAAACCGAATGCTTGGAACAAGAGCAAAACGGCTGGGACTCTTACACCACATACCCCATTCTCGGTGCGAGACTTGACCTTGAAGATTCCAAGGGGTAAACTCTATGCTATGGTTGGGCCGGTTGGATCCGGGAAGTCGTCCATTTTATCCGGACTTTTGGGAGAAATGAAGAAGACGAGTGGATACGTCAAATTTGGAGGCAAAGTGGCCTACTGCAGCCAAGTAGCATGGATTCAGAATGCAACAGTGGTATGTGATACTTTACGTGGCTCGGTCTTTGGGCTAATCCTTGACCCAGAGAGACAATATTCTATTCGGAGGAGAGTGGGATGAAGAGGCATACTGGAATGCCGTCAAGAATGCCTCACTCATGACTGATTTGGAGCTGCTTCCGGACGGAGATTTGACAGAGGTGAGTGATAGTCAGAGCATACTTGAATAATGCTGACTATAGTCTCAGATTGGCGAGAAAGGAATCAGTAAGCATATCCTTGAGCGGAGGAAATGAGCGCTCACATGCTGTAGATTTATCTGGAGGCCAGAAACAACGGGTACGGTTTAGCGAGGTCTTAATGAGCACAACTGACCTCCTATAGATTAATATTGCTAGAGCCCTTTATGCGAATGCGGATATTATTCTTATGGACGACCCGCTTTCCGCTGGTTCGTAACCACATGTTCGCTATGATATAACAATGCTAACTTTCTTTTAGTGGACGCGCACGTCGGTAAATCCATTTTTGAACATGCCATCCTAGGTCTTCGAAACCAAGGCAAATCGATATTACTGGTGACACATGCGCTCCATTTTGCACCTCTGACGGATTATGTGTATACTATCGAGGGTGGTCGAATCGCGGAAGAAGGAACACATGATGATTTGATCAAAAAGGAGGGCCCATTCTCCAAATTGATGAAAGAGTTTGGAGGGGAGAGTACCACCGAAGAAGAATCCACGCCGGACCCCGATGTCAAAGCACAGGAAGCTCGTGATGCAGAATTCCAAGGAAGTGGGAAGGGCCCCTACAAGCTCTCTCAGGCCGTCGGCAAAGCTGCCGGGACCGGCAAGCTGGAGGGTAGACTCATTCAATCGGAGAAGCGGACTGTAGGCTCTCTTTCCAGCAGTGGTATGTGCTATGTGTTGTGATGCTTTAACATTTTGCTGACTGGATTCAGTCTACTTTGCATATATGGGAGCATCCAAGGGATGGCTAACCATGCCCATCATTGGAGTAATGGCCGTTTTAATGCAAGGTATGTATCCTGCATGGCTGTAGGGATTGGGGCTGACAACCATATAGCAAGCTCGGTTATGAATAACTACACTCTGGTCTGGTGGCAAGAAAAGTACGTTTTTTTTCTCCGTTATGGGCGCGTTTAACCTTCGTTTCAGCGCATTTGGCTGGGCGATCGGATATTACATGGCTCTCTATGCTGCCCTGGGAGTGGCACAAGCGGTTTTTACATTCGGTCTCGGTGGTTCTATGGGGTGGCAGTCATATCTGGCATCCAAAAACTTGCATCACGGCTCAATCCAACGCATTTTCTACGCGCCCATGTCCTTCTTTGATACAACACCATTGGGCCGCATTTTAGGTGTATTCGGCAAAGACATTGACACAATCGACAATCTTCTCTCTGGTGAGTCGTCAAGATCTGTTTCCGAATTCGAGTACTAATGCTTCTCTAGATTCAATGAGGATGTGTAAGTAGTGGCATAGGGCATTTATATGGGATGCTGATTCGTTACCAGTCTCTCTTGCGATTGCAAATGTTGTCGGAGCCGTCATTATCATTACAGTATTTCTCTATTACTTTAGTGAGTACTCATTTGGAGCTCCATCTCCCTTCCTAACCTATTATCAGTCATCGCCGTGGTCGTAATCTCCTTGGGGTACTCTTATTTCTCGGCCTACTATCGAGAAAGCGCACGGGAAATGAAACGTCTAGACTCGTCCCTCCGATCCCTTCTCTACAGTCACTTTGCCGAATCGCTCTCCGGTCTGGCGACGATCAGGGCTTACGGAGAAACGAAGCGGTTCATCAGAGATGACCATTATTTCATTGACTTAGAGAACCGAGCGCTCTATTTGACCATCACGAATCAGGTGCGCTTTGAGCTTTGACTTTGCTGGGTTTGACGAGCTGACTTTTTGTATGGTAGCGCTGGCTGTCTGTCCGCTTGGATCTTATGGGTGGCATCGTCGTCTTTGCCGTCGGCATCATGTGCGCTGTCGGAATTAACGGGATTTCACCGGCACAAATTGGTCTGATTCTATCTTATACGACTCAATTAACCCAGCTGTTTGGGATGCTTACGAGGTGTGTGGGATCCAATTTTCGTTCTTCTTCTTTACTGAGGCCTTGACAGACAGAGTGCCGAAGTCGAGGTATGAATTGGATACACCTCTCGGTCTTGGCTGACGCCGCTATAGAACAACCTTAACGCTGTGGAACGAGTAGTGCAATATGCAAGATCGGACATGATCGCGCAAGAAGCGTCACACGAACCGACGGGTTATCCTTTGCCAGAAAAGTGGCCACAAACGGGCACGGTCGAGCTGGACAATGTCGTCATGAGTTATCGGACGGGGCTGCCGCCTGTGCTCAAGGGGATCTCTATGCACATCAAGGACGGTGAAAAGATTGGTGTTGTGGGCAGGTGAGTTTAGAGCTTGATGTCCAGAATATATGCTGATGCGTTGGGTAGGACGGGAGCAGGAAAGACGGTACGTCTGGTGATTCATTCTACGGTAGGCGGTGACTTACCTTTCTAGTCCCTGATTACGGCCCTGTACCGCCTCCAAGAGCTCTCTTCAGGGAGCATCAAACTAGACGGGTGAGTGATACCAAAAACCTAATGCATTGAAGGCTAAAACATCCATAGCGTCGACGCATCAAAGATTGGTTTGAGAGACTTGCGTTCCAAAATGGCAATCATCCCACAGGAGCCAGTTCTTTTCCAAGGTGAGCATCCGGCTCCGATCCAAAAGGTTAATACTGAATAGAACTCCCCAGGCACGATCCGTTCGAACTTGGACCCATTCTCGGAATACGACGACGCGCATTTAAACGACGCATTACGCCGTGCACACCTAATCGATACCGGCGCCTCGACACCAATCAAGGCCAAGCCACCACCGACAATCATCATTGGAGACGCACCGGACGTTGTCAGGGACGTCGAGAAGGACGACGCTGACGTCGACGGGGAAGTAACAGCCCCACCAACCCCACGCACGCGCTTCTCCCTCGACTCGGGCGTAGACGCAGAAGGCGCTAATTTCAGTGTGGGCGAACGGTCCTTGTTATCATTGGCGCGTGCGCTCGTTCGGGACGCACGAGTTATCTGTCTTGATGAGGCTACTGCCAGTGTGGATTTGGTCACGGATGGCCAGATTCAGTTGACGATTCAAAAGGAGTTTAGGGGTGTAACCCTCATTTGTGTTGCGCATCGCTTGGTGAGTATCCTGGCCCAAGGCATTAGCGTGTTTCTCGTACTGATGACTCGTCTGAACAGCGTACGATTCTGTCATATGACCGGATGTGAGTTGTGTGCGCTTGTTTGAATGCTTGTTTACTAATGTTCTCGTAGATGTGTCATGGACGCTGGACGGATTGCAGAGCTTGGTCCTCCCGAAGAGCTGTTTGAGAATGTTGGAGGCATCTTCCGTGGCATGTGTGACCGGTCGTCGATTTCCGCAGAGGACATTCGGGCAGCCGTCAAGTCGAGGGAGCTAATGTAGCACACGATAAATCTTAGAAATTCTCGCAATTAGAGTGAAAACATCTTATAACACGCATGTGGGGATGCAGGAGAAAAAGATGCTTTACAATAAAACACCGTACAACTACAAAATAGGGAAGCAGAATGAAAATAGAAAATCCGACAGAGCAGAAGATCGTGTTTTTTATTCGGCATAGTCGACACCACCCTTTGTCTTGGAGGGCAAGAGTTCGGGGGCAATGTGTGGGACGACACCACCTTGGGAGATGACGACTGGAATAAAGTTAGAAAACAATTCGAAAAAAGGGAAAAGGTGGGACTGACCATCACCGAGGAGCTTGTTCAACTCTTCGTCGTTGCGGATGGCGAGTTGCAAGTGACGGGGGACGATACGCTGCTTCTTGTTATCGCGAGCGGCGTTTCCGGCGAGTTCGAGAATCTCAGCCGCGAGGTATTCGAGAACGGCGGCGAGGTAAACGGGGGCACCAGCACCAACACGTTGAGCGTAGTTTCCGCGCTTCAACATACGATGGATACGACCGACGGGGAACTAGCGAGGCGAATGTTAGCCAACATCGCGTTAAACGTTCTGGACGCGTCTTGCCTGGAGACCAGCACGAGACGAGCGAGAGGCACCCTTGGCATCACCAGCAGCGGCAGAGGCCTTTCCACCAGACTTGCCACCGACTTTGCCACCTTTTCCTTTGCCAGACATGATTGATAAGAGAGTTTTAAAAGTGAAGAAACTGTGAGAGGAGTTTGTTGAGACTGTTGTGGAAGAGCACAAGTGACGAGGGCCCAAAGTCGAAAGTTGCTCGGCTTTTATAACCAAACAGTGTCGACTCGGGCACGTGACTCGTTGGCGGAGTTTGGCGCAACGCCGGAATGATCACGTGCGAGTGACCAAACAAACAAGTCGAAGTGTATAAAGTCGAGTCCTCATTCTCATCCTCGACTCTCACAACTTGCTTGCCCTCTTCACTCGTCTCAAC
>KN824398.1:31989-58201 GCA_000827415.1 Serendipita vermifera MAFF 305830
CAGTCCTTAAGCAGGTCCACCCCGACACTGGTATCTCCAACAAGGCCATGGCCATCCTCAACTCCTTTGTCAACGACATCTTCGAGCGCATCGCCACCGAAGCCTCCAAGCTTGCCTCGTACTCGAAAAAGTCGACCATCTCCTCTCGTGAGATTCAGACTTCGGTCCGTCTCATCTTGCCTGGTGAACTCTCCAAGCACGCCATCTCTGAGGGTACCAAGTCGGTCACCAAATTCTCATCGGCGGCAAAGTAAACGGTAGGAAAAATTCGCGTTAATTTGGGAGACTTTTTTCTACATCTATTTTCCGCGCTTATTGTATACTTTTGTATATCAATTCCTTTTTTCTTCCCAAAAACCGAGTGAAGTGAGATCACGAGTATAATACAACCAAGAAACTGAGAAACTAGTTACACTTGTAACTACGCTGACCTCTGCAACCAACCAGCATCCAACCCACTCATCGTTCGACGGTTGGATGGATACGTAGAATGACTCTCCTTCAGCAACCCAGCTAACCGCCGACAAATCTCTAGTGGATAAAACAGCTGTTCGGCAGCTGCAAAATTACGATGTGTCGCCAAGGTTCTGCAAGCAAAGTTAGTGGAGCCGCGTATTCAAGCAAGTTCTACTTACGTCTTCATGTCCTGTACGCCGCCTGGACCAGGTCCAATCACCTTGAACAACATCTTCGCCGCCGTAATCGATCCACTCCGCGGGATGAGGTAAAACGTCGGCGTCGCATAGGACAACTTCATAGACGGCTTGAACAACCAGAGCTAAAGGCAAGACAATCAGTTAAGAACGGAACAAGCAAAAGGCGTCAACGCTCACCAATAATCGCGGCTTTTCCTCTTCTTCATCACACACCACGAACCGATACGTCGCGTGTGCCTGTGCCAACTCGATCATGTCCTCCACCACATACGCTGACATTGGGATCCGCTGGAGCCTACGCCACCGTCAGAGGAGATCATACCGAAGCTTACGACACTCACCTAGCGTTTGAGGCTACAGGGCGAACAGCGTACTTGGGCAGCCGGTACACAATCGTGTTAGTGATCGGCGAGCGTTGACTCCGCCCAGCGGATGCACCGCATAAGCACTTGACATGTTTCCATTCGTCGGCTCTCTAAACATCAAGGTCAGCTCCAAGAAAAAACCGAGTATAGAATGGGATGTAGCCTCGCAGGTAGCATGCAAAGCATTGGCCTTGGCCACAGCATGTTGTTTAGCAAGGTGTACGTCAATCTCGGACGATTGGTATCAGCCAAAACATGAAATGCTGCCCCACCCGTTCACCCGGGTTCCGTTAAGAACCACAGCGCAAACAAAGCAGAGCCACTGGTAAGATAAAAGTGTGCCAGCGTTGACCTTCTTTACGTCCGGGTGTCATCAGGGTGAAATGAAACCTCACCTTTGCATCCGTCTCTCTCAGGTTCGCACTGACAATGTTCCCCTCTTCAAATAGAAGGTAACTGCCTCCGACAAGGCACTCGCCTCTGGTAGGCCAGAATCCCTCCTTGGCACGCTGCGTAACGCGTTCGGCGAGCTTCTGGTCATGATGGCACATCCACGCATCCAGAAGTTCTGCCCAATGTTCGCTCGGGAGATCTTTATACGCCAACCCAGCACCAGGAACGGTATCCTCCACCACCTCCGACTCATCCACAAACGGCGACTTTGCCCCACTGGCTTGTGCGAATGGAAGCGAGCACGATGCACAGACAAACGAAGAGGGCGTGATGCTGGTCAAATGTGTAGCGTCAAGGTTTGAAGCGGCGTTCAATGCAGTGTTCTCCGTTGCAGCAGCGTCTGGTGCTGCTGGCGGCGTTGTGAGCTTGACTTCGTAGTGTTCCCCACTACAGTCGACGGTGAACTTGCCGAGGAGGACGGGGGTTGGGAGTAAGAGTGGCGTCGACCAGCTTGCCTTGTGCTTGACGAGAATTCGGTCGCCTGTTGAGGCCGGTGTGGACGAACCGATTGCCGTGGTAGGTACGACCTCAATTACGAGTTGTTTTGGTGGTGAAGACTTCTTGTCCGAGTTTGTGATCTTCAATAGGATCGTAACCGCGTTGAGGTTATCTTGATACTCCGCCACAAACGAGACGCTTAGTCCGGCTGAGGGGAGAGTAAGTAAAGAGGCAAAGAATGCTAAAGAGTATGCACCTTGAGATGAAGAACCCTTGGTGATGGTGGATGGCATGGTAGGTAGCGCAGGTGCAGCGGACTGCCGGCTCCATGGTTTGCCCATCAGCCAAGCCCCAGCAACAGACCCACTGGATACACTTTTACTGCGTGTTCTTCCAAGTCCCTTTATAGAGTTCTTCCTGCTCCTCGCTTCAGACGATGCGGATGCGTCCACACTCTTCTTCCGTTCACCCAAGGCCACACCGCCAACTTGCTCAGCGCCCGTCCATTTGGATTCCCTGACAAACTCGGGTAATGATAAGAGGGCATGTGGGTCCTCGAGATCCTGCTTCTGAACGCCTGGTGGGACTGCTTCCCTGATAAACTCGGGGAGTGTGAGCATGACTTCTGGGTCCTTTAGCTTTGGACTGTGAGAAAGAACGGCGTCTTGATTGTGCAGTCGGCCAGCATCAGAGTGAGAAGCCAGTTGCTCGACAAACTTTCGGCGCTACAGGTCTATCAGCAGGGATAGATAGCGAATTTAAACGTGCAACTCACATTTTCGTCATCCTCCCGTCTTGCCATTTGCATCCTATACTTCATGTCTTCCGACATGACCACAGACTGGTCATTCATCCGTCTACTAGACGCCTTGCCAATGAGCGAAAGCATATTGTCCAGCTCTTCAAACTCGTCATGAACGGGACCTTTACCCTTGCCCTTGCTATGCGTCCTCTTTCGTATGGCCTCGTCCCCACCCATCTCGGCACCACTCCCACTTCGGCTCCGCTGACCACTACTCAAACCATTAACAGACTTTTGCGACTTGGCCGCATCAGCCGCCCGTGCCAGTTCGTCCAACTTCCGCTGTTTCAACTCGACCCGTTGATTATGCAGCTGTGGCGCGACGAGGTACAGCCGATCAATGGCTCGAGTGACCGCCTCGAAATCCAGGCGCATCTTCTCATCTTGGGTGGTAGCTGTAGCCGATACGGGTCGATCACCTCTCTCCAAAGAGTGCTTTTGCTTCTCTTTTTCTGCCAGAGAGCGAGGATAGTCATAGGACATTCGATACTCTGGTGGCTCGAAATCGGCGGGGTCGTATTCTGGAGGAAGAGCAGGAGTGACAGAGCGCGTCATGGCTTCAACGGAATCGCTAAATGGATCGATGGCCATCATGCGTAACCTGCATAAGCGCGACACCTCCTCCAAGTCTTCATCGATACGGTCCCACAAAAGGGTCCGTTCAACTTTTCGTCGTGCCGAAACAGGTTCCTCGCCATCGTCCACATCTTCAGCCGCCCTCCTAGCTTTCAAGTCACTGACTTGTCGATCTAGGGTATTGAATATACTAGATTCGTGCCATTCGTCCGTGTCCAACTGGCTGTCGTCTGGCTGAGTTAGGAACCCGGGTTGCTGAAGCTGTGCGAGCCGTCCCGCGTGGCTCAAAAGGGATACAAGCGAAATGACGAGATGCGCGTCGCTCTCGTTCAACGTGGTCGCAATCGAATGCACGCGTGTCTGTAATTCACTGATGAGGGTGTTGCGGTTGTCACCGAGCACAGGGTTGAGTTGAATCATCCCCTGTTCTTCACCGGCTAAGGTACGTAAATTGTTTACGATGGTTTGGAGTGCGAGGGTCGTGTCGGAACCTACGCCTTGGCTCGTCGATGTACTGACCATGGCGGCAGAAGGGTTTGGCATGGAGTGCCGTCGTGGGGGTAAAACTGGGGTCCATTGAAAGCTGGGTCGGGCATTTGAAAGGAGCGTATTGAGCGTGATGAGACATGAATTCTCGACTTGCGAGATTGAGGGAAGGACGTTGGAGACCTGTAGATATCTCGTAAGCAAATGCCAGTCGTACAGAGCGGGTGGATGGTATGGAATGAGAATAGATCCAAGAGCATCATGGTAAGGGCGGACATGGAACGTATGGGCCCCGAAGCAAATACCAGGTACGGTCGTGTCACTACGCCTTAGACGTGATCTAATACCATGAAACGTGTAATTTTAGCGCAATGGTGCTGATAACTTACAGATTCGACTTTGACTCGCTCAATCTCTATCTCCGGATGTGGTTCAAGTCGCGCTTGTGAGTCTGCTTCGGGTTGCTTTGTGCTCTCTCCATCATTATTATGTGTCTCCTGCTTTATAGGCGTTGACTCGCGGGAGACTTGGGTGGGTTGTAGTTTAGGAAATGGGGCCGGAACAGTAGATGCTAGATCGGGATCTGAAGATTCAACCAAACCAGGTGACTGATTATTTGCTATATTTGCCTCAGATGGACGAGTGAGAGTCGCCATCCCGTCGTACTGGAAGGGTATAGTGGCGGAGGACAAGGCTTGCCCTTCATGCCGGCTGTCAAATCGACAGATCCGGCTAGGCCGGATATAGTTACAATCATGCACGAGAACAACCGGAAATATGCTTCAAGATGTACTATTGTTTGTTAATATATTGTATTCTTTTTCCTGCTTCATCTCAGGGATGGCTAATCGACCACGGTGTGAGTACTAGGTTTGTGATATAATTCAAACCTGCAAATAGCTATGATACAATAAATAACCGACAGACACCTCGACTGGGTATATTGGGTGACACCCCAATAGTGGTAAACTACATATGGACCGCACTACCACTTATCATATTCATCACAGGCATTCCCCATATCATAGCAAAACACCTACATGAAGCAAGACCTACAAATGGTGGACATCCTTTAGATGCCTCGCTATATTCTTCCTACTCACTGTCTTCGGGCTAGAGTGATCGGGAATAAGAAGAAATAAACATGTTTGCGATACCATAAACGTACCACTGCGTGCATTGGACGCGATTTCCCGCCGAAGCAAGATGCTCGCGTAACAATATTTCAGAGCTGTAGGCTTTGGTACTGTCCACAGGTTAATGTTGGGTCCTCCAGACAAAGTGATCACATATACCAGTTCATTCTCCCGCACTGGGAACGACAGGCGTGCGGCGTCAGGCCTGTGTCTCTGTTCGCACAGTCGCGGGCGCGCTGAGCTCGGTCGTACGAGTGGCCACATACTTCACAGTAGTAGTTATACCGACGGCGTGCATGGGAGTTGGAGGCTGGAGGTGTCGCTTGTACAGAGTCCGTAGAGGGGCTAGTCGCCCCCACATAGGATTCCGACTGGGCATCTGCACTGGTGACGACACTAGTATCTACCTCTATTTGTTTGATGGGAAGGACTGTCTCGAGGGCTTTTACGTGCCCGACTGCACCTGCCCCACTTGCAAGAAGATCTGCCCAGCTCATGGCCATCTCCGGATCCTTAAGCACAAGATCGCGATAAAGGGCAAGGCAATCCTGGCATCCGTCCAAGTCTTCCTCATCTAAATTGATATACGGGAAGACGGCCGCTTCGACCGGTGCCATGTAGAGTGGATAGAAGCCTGGTGTTGCAGCAAGTCCTGGAAACCATTAAGTACAGATGTTTTAATAGTCTTCGAAATGATGCTGATGTTGCTTTGACATACCGTCTTGGACAAGCTTTGGTTCGTGAACGCCTTGGAGGGGAAGTGCCGCGATCGGTACCATAGGCCCAATACTATGTAGTATATCGCAGGTTTGGTAAAGGCTGAAGACTGCAATACGCTCTAAGGATATTTTCAGATGGTCTTATACACGTTTCTATGGGCGAAAGGGCGTAAGACGGATGATGATGACAGATACATACCCTGTTGAACAAGGTTGGAGTCTCGAGCGTCTTGGGAGTCAAATATTCAGCAGCAAGGTGTTTCTATTCCTGAAATTGTTGAAGGGCCAGGGTTGGGTGGAGTGGGTACTGACAATAGTGGAGGTACCGCAGTATTGCACGAAAAGCAAGTCAGTGATATTTTCCATGTCTTATAACCATTTTGAATCTGTTGATTGCGCCTCCTCGTATTTCTTTGTAAGGTTACCATTCGAGCGATGGCTGTTTGGAGTTTTCCGGCAATTCAGTTCTTTTCACACAGTTATGGAGGTCGCATCTCAACTCTAGTCAGGGGCCACGCCACTTCAGTTTGCTCGTTGGGCCAAGGCCTGGCCACGCAGTTCTCTGCTTGCTCATTGGTCAAGGCTCAACCTCTTTGGCTTTTACACCACGTAAACTGGCCGTGATCCACGTTATTTTCCGATTAGGCCTTGCAGCTCGCGCACTCGCTTAATAAATTTATCTTATTACATGACTGTGATCTCTTTGACGTAATTTCGCAAGCAACAGTAACCCAACCTGGAGGTTCTGTTTGTTTGGCGATAAAAGATATAGACTGGAACCCATAGTGGGTATGGGGTGCACGTAGTCAATGGGGTTATGTACTGAGAGTCTGGTAGCCGAGCCGCACTCTTCCCGCCTGAATGATAAAGTCAGCATCCTGCTCGTAAGAAAGAAAATAACTTGTATGATTGGGTTCTATGAGTGCGTATAGGACCATTTGCGGAGACACGCTGCGATTTCTCCAATTCAACCTGAGCGAGATATCCACGACGCGCCTCAGTGTCGAAGGATGTTCTCGTTGGATTTGCATATTCATCTTCAGGATTAATGTGCATAGTGGTGCGTTGGATGGTAGGGATGCCTCTCGGATTCCTGGATCCATATATATACAAGAATGAGACTTATCGAGCGGCCGCCCGTGATGAATATGAGCAGTTTCTTTCATCCTGTGGAGGTCTCTGGGTTCCTTCCGGGGTGAACTGCCCGTAAAATCTGGAGGAATGGACTGGTCGGTTTCTGCCGGCTGCCGGGATGGCATGACCAAGGTAGGGCAAATAAGATGCTTCTCGATAGTATGGTCAATATATAACGATCAAACTATGATTCAAAATTGTATTACCCTCCTCGACAGCTCACCTCGCCTACTGCTTGAGGGCCGAAGGCTTTGCTTGTTAAAGCCCTAGTCCTGGTGCCGGGGGCTTGCTGCTGGTGGCCAGGGTATTCTTAGGCATGCTCATAACCGGTCTCGTAAAGCCGTTGTGAGTATTGATATTGGCGGTGCAACTCGCTCTTGTTGTTCATTCGATGGATATACCGGTTGATGGTGCACTGCATACGGTGGAGCAGGTTCACCACCTAGCTGATTAGAATCATAATACAGTGCGGATATACTCGGTAAATGCATAGAGCCGTTGGGAGCCCGTGCGTGCCCTGGCATCTCTTGGCACCTTGTAATAAGTGCGAACGGGTGCATTACCGCCGCCACGTTGGCATGAAGACGGACTTGCTGAGATCCCAAAGCCACGGGAAGCGAGACTGTCGAGTCGTGCACAACATCCCTGTGGCCGACATGCCGAGTATGATCCTGACTGGGTGCTTGCATGTTGTAAGTCGACGAGGGATGCGTCGAGGGTTGATACGGATTGGAATCCATAGTGGGTATGGGGTGCACGTAGTCACTGGGGTTATGTACTGAGGGCCTGGTAGACGAGCCGCACTCTTCCCGCCTGAATGATAAAGTCAGCATCCTGCTCGTAAGAATGAAAAACGACTCGTACGATTGGGCTCTATGGGTGCGTATGGGACCACTTGAGGAGACACGCTGCGATTTCTCTAATTCAACCTGGCCGAGAGATCCACGATGCGCCTCAGTGTCGAGGGTTGTTCTCGTTGGATTTACCCTTTATTCTTCAATATTCATGTGCATAGTGGTGCTTTGAGTGGTAAGGATGCCTCTCTGGGATCGAGATTGCTTTCGGACTCCTTGATTCATTCACATATATACGAGAATGAGGCTTATAGAGCAGCCGCCCGTGATGGATATGAGCAGTTTCTTTCATCCTTTGGAGGTCTCTGGGTTCCCTCCAGGGCGGACTGCCCGTAAAATCTGGAGCAATGGAGTTGTCGGTTTGTCCCGCCTGGCTAAGGTGTTGCGAATAGGGTGCTCTTCAATCGACAATAACCAAAAATGATCGAAAAGAAAAATTGTGCATAGAGTTGGGGAAAATGGAGATGGATAAAATAAAAGGAGAAAGAATTTGGCGCGATAGCTCTACGGAGGCAGGCGGCAATAGCCGAATGTTCAGCTTGATCGACATCCTTGACCTGGCTTCGCCTAAGCCCGTTGGATTCAATCAACCAGAGGATTGATTATTTGCTATATTTGCTTCAGATGAACACGTGAAAGTCGCTACCCCGTTGCACTTTGGGAGGTATAGTGGCGGAGGACAAGGCTTGCCCTTCATGCCGGCTGTCAAATCGACAGATCCGGCTAGGCCGGATATAGTTACAATCATGCACGAGAACAACTGGGAATATAATTTAAGATGTGCCATTTCTTGTCAATCATTCTTCTTTGATCATGCCGTTTTCCCGATGTCATAAACTCATGGATGGCTCGACCGCGGTATGAGTACTGGACTAATCGAAACTACAAATAGTTCTGGTACAATAAATAACCTATAGACACCTCGACTGGTGACGCACGCCAATAGTGGTGAACTACATGTAGACCGTACTATCACCCATCGTATTCATCCCAGGCACGTCTTATACCATAGAAAAACACCCCTACGTAAAGCGACATCTACGATTGATGGACATCTTTTAGATGCCTCGCTATATTCTTCCTACTCACTGTCTTCGGGCTAGAGTGATCGGGAATA
The DNA here is from genome assembly GCA_000827415.1 of Serendipita vermifera MAFF 305830. Classification (NCBI taxonomy): domain Eukaryota; kingdom Fungi; phylum Basidiomycota; class Agaricomycetes; order Sebacinales; family Serendipitaceae; genus Serendipita; species Serendipita vermifera. The sequence goes on from KN824398.1 coordinate 40,726, forward strand.
AGAAAAAATAAACACATTTGGGATAACGTAAACGTACCATTGTGGGCATTGGACACGATTTCCCGCCGAAGCAAGATGCTCGCGTAACAATACTTCGGAGCTGTAGGCTTTGGAGCTGTTCATTGATTAACGCTGATTCCTCCAGGCAATGTGAGCACACGTACCAGTATGTTCTCCCGCATTCGGCGCCACAGATGTGCGGCTTCAGGCCTCTGTCTCTGTTCGCGCAATCGCGGGCGCGTTGAACTCGATCATACCAGTGGTCACATACTACGCACTTGTAGTTACGACGCGCCTGAGAGGCAGGCGGGTGTGGTGTCGCTTGTCCAGAGCTCGTAGGGAGATTGGCCGCTCCTGGGAGAGGTTGCGGCAGGGGGTCTGCATCCTTGACGAATTCGTTATCTATCCCTATCTGCACGTTGGGAGGAATAGATTCGACAGCGTTTGCGTGCCCGGTCGCACCCATTCCACTGGCAAGTAGGCCCGCCAGTCTTCTGACCTCCTTCGGATCCCCGCGGTAGAATTCATCGGGAAAGATATCATAAACCCGATACACAATCAGGTCTTCGTCTTCTGGAGGGATGCATCCGGTGGCCACGTTTTCGACTGGCACCACAGGCTCATTACTCGGTGACGCACTGTGGACTTGATGGGGGTCTGGCGTTATGATAAGTCCTGGTGAGCACAGATACCCCTATTCTCCGCGGTAGGATGTCGATGGCAGGTTTTACGTACAGTCTTGGGCAAGGCTAGACTCATGAACGCTCTGCCGGGCGAGAGCCCGAACTCGTGCCATCGGCTTGTTGCTATGTATGGTGGGTAGAGGTCGGGTATCACAGTATATTCTGGGATATTTGAGTTCAGATATGCTCTTAAGCGTTTTATAGCGGGAGGGGAGGCTGATGACTGACTTCACATACCGTTTTGAACGGGGCTGGAATCTCGAGCGTCTAGGGGTGAACCATCCAGTAGCAAGGTGTTTATAGTCCTGGAGTTAGTGAAGGGACGCGTGGTGGTTGGGCAGAATGGGTGCTGAAGATGGAGGAGGCACCACAGTATTGCCCGGACGGCAGGCCGGTGCTGCCCTCTATGCCTTATACCTGACTGAATGCATTAATTGTGCCTCCTCATATCACTCTCTGTTAGAAAACCATTCGAGCCATGACCATGGCTTGCGGTATTCAGTTCTGCTCATAATTCAGTTTCCGCTGACAGGTATGGGGTGACTTCTCCGCGATTCAATTTACAGATGCCGACATCTCGTCTCGATTCGGGTGTTACTAGCCAGGGGCCACGCTCTTTCAGCTTACTCCCAACCTGGTCAGGGATCTACGGCTGGCCGCAGTATCTAGGGGTATTCCCGTTCAGTTTACCCATTATTCTCAAGGATTCGTGTACATGGTAATACATCAAGCGATAGATTGTTTCGGACAACTGGATCTGCATATGTAGGAGAATGAGACTTATCGAGCGGCCGCCCGTAATAAATATGAGCAGTTTCTTTCATCTTTTGGAGGTCTCTGGGTTCCCTCCGGGGCGGACTGTCGGAGGAATGGAGTTGTCGGTTTGTCCCGGCTGGCGGGAGGGCCAAGCCATGGCCAATGGGATGCTTCTTGATAGTACAAGCAATCGATAATAATCAAAAATGATCGAAAAAATTGGGTATATAGAGGTTGGGATAAAATGGGAAGTCGGATAAAATAAAAAGAGAAAGTATTTGGGGATTATTGGTAACGGGAACTTCTGGCTCGATTGATCACGATCGGACTTGACACACGTTTTAAGCGACCGATCATATGCGGTGTTTAAGTCCCGCCTGCAGGATAAGAAGTTGTATCCGGGAGTCAATGGTCATTCAGGGCCTGTTTGCATGAATTCCGTCGCTGTGCCTCGTTCTCTAAACGAGGTGGTCGCGCATTGCAGCCTTCCCCGTAGGTGACAGCGGCACCCTGCGCCTCCAAGGCGGGGGCGGATCCACTCGGCAGTGCGGATAGCCAGACCGTCGCCCGTGGCTGTGATGAACAAGTACGCACCAACATTTATTAAACGTAAACCGCTCTCTAGACCTTACTCTCAGCCCTGGCTGCGCCGCAACGGGGCTCAAACCATGACAAGATGTTCCCGAATGTCAATACGACGACGCACTCTGAGCCGAGGGAATACGTTCTTTAAGATCCGTCTCTATTACCTGTGAGACTTGTTTTGGAATTTCTTTCACGTTTTTGTTTGAAGAAGCCTCCAGGTAATTTGTTCGATTGAAAGAGCTCCTAAATGGCACCTAAGATTCCGCGATCATACCGGGTACCCAAACGAGTGTAACAGCATTCGTGATAGGTCATATCTCCACAGCCCGATGCATTGAAGATCAATGGATTGGCATTACATGGCACGTGATACGACAGAATGAAAGTCGGTGACTGAGTCGTATAGACGGTCCCAAACTGCGTGTTTAATCGAGAACGCCATTTACATGACCACGCCTCCAAAGGACCCATAATAGGCCTAGGAGGAGAGGATGCATTTTGGGGAAAACACCCATGTTGCCGCCGCCGCTCTCAAGCCGCATGTATCTCGTGAGGGTGTTGAGCAAATTTTCTTTCAGCAAATTTCACCACTTGTTTCCGTTTGTTTGTAATAATGCAACTCGAATGGGGGTGATAGCGTCGTTGCGCTTCCGCGTATGAGTCAAACTCACGACAATTACGACCTGAGAAGCAAAGAATAAACCTGCCATTTCCATTTCTATTGCCCTCATCACCAATCAAGCACGGTTACACCCGAAAAGTCGCGCTTCCATTCTTCCATTCATGGCTTCAAGCATATTCCAACAACGGCTTGATCAGTTCTTCCTTTTCGTCTTCCCTTTCGGGTCTCCACTGACTTCTTTGAGGCCTCTCTTTTTGTCTCCTCTGGAACCTACAACGTTGGAGCATGAGGGAGGCGTATCAATATGCGTCCACAAATCTGCGCTAGTCAATCCATTCTCGTTCTTCTCAACGTCATCCCTGAATGTACCTATAGCCCTCGACACCAAAAACTTTGATCCCGCCTGAAAGGTAAGCCGGAGGAATGGCCTTGTCTTCCCCTTTGTGAGTAGGCGTTTGAACCACGACCCTTACCCTTACGCCGCCGCTCAATAAATTTATCTTTTATATGATCCTTTCGGCATTGATTCGGCAAGCAATAGTAACCCAAAATAATGATGTTGTTTGGCTACTTAGCACCGACTTCATGCAATTTGAGCCAAATAAAAGTATTTCTTTACACGATTCTCCCACTTGACCCCTCCTGACCATGGTTTACTGAGCAGTGACAACCCGACCTCCTATGTGTTGATGGTCAGACTGCTTCTTGGCTACTTATCATTATATTCGCACGATTAGAGCTAAGCGACAGCCGATACATAGTTCACAGGCAATTTGAACCTTGCGTTTATTGGATCGTACACTGCCAATAGTGGTGAATCACATCGTCTTGCCGCTTGGATAACACCACCACCACCCTTTTCATCACAAGCATTCATTATATCATTGAAATGCACTCTATTATTCTCATATAAGGCATTATTTACGAATGATGAATCTCATTTCGGTGTCTCGCCAAATTCTTCCTACTCACTGTGCTCAAGCTAGGGTGGTTGGGTGTAAGAAGGAAAAAGTCAAGTTTAGGATGGTCCAAACATACCACTGTGGACATTGGACACGGTTGCCCGGCGAGGCGATATGCTCGCGTAGCGACGCTTCAAAGCTATAGGCTCTGGTGCTGTCCATCGATTATTTATGGCCCCTTTAGGCAATGAAAACACACGAACCAGTTCATTCTCCCGCATCGAGCACTACAGGTGTATGGCGTTAGCCCCCTGTCTCTGTTCGCGCAGTCGCGGGCGCGTTGAGCACGATCATACAAGTGGCCACATTCTACACATTCATGGGTACGGCGTGAATGGGGGCCATAAGTGTGTGATGTCGCTTGTCCAGAGTTCGTAGAGAAGCTGGTCACCCCTGCAAGAGGTTGCGAGAGGTGGTCTGCACTGGTAACAAAATTGGCATCTATCTTCGTATGCATATTGGGAGGAATAGATTTGACAGCGTTTGCGTGTACGACTGTACTCGCTTCACTGGCAAGGGGATCTGCCAAGCCTTTGGCTATCTCTGAAATTTCACAGTAGAGTTCTTTAGGAGAAACCAAACACCCCTGATAACCAATCGGGTCTTCGGCATCTGGAATGATGTACGGGACAGCCAAGGTTTTGATTGGTACCAAAGGCTCAGCGCTCTGTAATGTAGCGTAGGGTTGATAAATCTCTGGCACTATAGCAAGTCCTAGTGAGTACAGATACTCTTATAATTGGCTAGAAGACGCTGATCGTTGATTCTACATACCGTCGTGAGCAATGCTATGCTGATGAACGCCTTGGAGGGCGAGAGTCTCTACTAGTATTACGGACTCAGTGCTCTGTAGCGCAGCGTAGGGTCGATAGAAGTCCGGCATTACAATATATCCTGGTGACGTTCAAATATAGGTGTGTTTATACTCCGTAAGAGGTACTGATGGCTGATTTCACATACCGTCTTGGGCAAGGCTGGGATCATAAAGGCGTGGGTTGACAAGAGTTTCGACTGGAACCGTAGGCCCAGTGCTCTGTAGCATGAAGTAGGGTTGATAAAGGTCTGAGGTTACAGCAATTTCTGGAGACACTTCAGCTCAGATACGTTTATTCTCGCCTCGACTGGTTAACGAGCATAAGAGGGGTAGTGATGGCTGGTTGCACGTACCGCCTTGAGTGAGATTGGGATCCTGGGATTGGGTTTCCCAGCAGTTAGGTGTCCCTATTCGTAGCATCAGCGAAGGAAAACGTGGCGGTTAGGTAGACTCTCCACTGACGATGAAGTGAGTGCCATTTTGTTGCAGGGAGGAAGCCAGTGATATCGTTCATGTCTTGTGCTGCTTTGATTTGTATCAATTGTGCCTCGTAGTGCTCTTTGTGTCACGGTGCAAAACTTGGAAGGACGGAGGGGTGGCTTTTATAGCCGGAAGGAAGACGTATTGTAACATATGGGTTAAGGAATGATAGCGCGGGGCGGCATCCGAAAGATAGATAACTGAAATGTCTCAATAGAAGGGTCGTTAGAAAGGGCACGGAAATCAAAGGAAATCGTCGATCTATGTCTTGCGCAAATTTATATATATAAATTAATAAATTAAATAAATCACTCAATACACTGTGATCGTTAGAAAGGGCGCGGAAATTAAAGTCAAAATCTGAATGGGACTGCTCCTTCTTCGAAATACAAGCAGCGAAAACCAGGCAGATAAATTTCAGTATTTTATATTCTAAAGTTGCCACGTGGAGATATGTAGTAGAGTAGTCGGCAGCCGGCGGAATTCAACGGACGCCACTATTTTTTGTGCGGTCTGGATGGCACGCTTAATGCCAGTCGAAAACGTTGACGACGCACAGCCAATCGACCTCGAAACATCGCGACGAGGACGAGGAAGACAACGACGATAAAGGCAAGGAAGGCGACGTCGCTGTCGTACATTACTTAGCCCTCAAATTGCATAGGCCCATAGACCACACTGAGGTAGGTCCCTTTCGATCGGTTGTGTCATGGCTCGTGTGGAACTACTTGCACACGGCAGAAATGAGGTTTTTGCTGCCGACTTTACGCTTTGTCGAAATGGTTGCGAAAATGCACCAACCTTTCCGCTGACTTTTCGCAATCTTTCCACGATTTTCCGCGTGCTTCTTAATAGAGTAAGGTGGAAATTTAGCGATTGCATAGCGGTAATGTGGCGTAAAGAAAGCGGAAATGTTGAACATTTCCGCCAGATTTTCTTCTAACGTAAAGTCGGCTGCAAAAAATCTCATTTCTGCCGTCTTGGTGGATTGCAAATGGGCGAGCGGCCGCAGCAAGCGTCGCCGTTCAACAAATTCAACAGGGTTGGAAGTGATGTATACAGTTAAAGGACATCAACAATAGTTCCCGTTGATTTGAATTTATTTTTATTTTTATTTATTTTTATTTTTATTTTTGCCTTAGTGGCGCGACAGGACGTGGGACTGGTTTCGCCTAAAAAGAGGCGCCAAGAAAGAGGAGACAGAAATTTAACGTACACTATTCAGATTTGACTTTAATTTCCACGCGAGTAGAAAAAAGAAAAGCATAAGGACGTATGTTCGGCCCATCTGCCCACCCGCGCCACAAAGGCGATCTCACGGAATGATACGAGGAAGCACAATTGATACAAATAAATTGTTGTAAGAGATTAAGGGTATCAATGCCTTCCACTGCAATAATGTGTCCACCCCTGAGCATGGTCTAGCTAATCCCCCACGTTCTCTTCTGTTGAACCTACGAATAGAAACACCCAACTTCTGGGAAGTCCATTCTCAGGATCCCAACCCCATCCAAGACGAGATGTGACGTCAGCCATCACCCACCTTGTGCCCGTTCACCAGTCGAGGTATGGATAAACGCTGAAGTGTCTCCAGAAGTTCGTATAGCCACGGACTTCTACTAGCCTTGCATCGTGCTACAGAGTCCTGGGCCGACGACTCCGGTCTAAAATCCTGCCCACCAAGGCTTTCAGGATTCCAACTTTGCCTAGGACGGTATATGAAATCAGTCATCAGCATGTTGTCACGGAGTATAAAAATACCTATATTCACATGTCTTTATGGCTTGCTGTAATGCCGGGCTTCTACCAGCCCATGCGCTATGCTACAGAGTATTAGGCCTAAGGTATCAGTCGAAAATTTCGGCATCCCATATATCGCCCCAGATAACGAAGACTTCATTGCATGCAGAGAGTACCTTGCTCTTTATGATGATCTCGTCCACAAGGATCCGGAGATGGTCATAAGCTTGGCAGACCTCTTTACGAATAGGGCAGACGTCGGGCACCTAATGCTGTCGATTTGATACCTTCCAGGATGCAGATCTTTTGTCATTAGTGCAGAGGCCCAACCGGACTTTCTCGCAAATGCGAGCAACCCCTCTACGGAGTCTATACAAGCGACACCGCTAGCTGGTGGCTCCAATGCGCATCGCAAATATACGTACGAGTGTATGGTATGTGCTCACTCGTATAATCGAGTTCGGCGCGCCCATGACTGCGCAAACAGAGACAGAGGCCTGACGCCATACATCTGTGGCGCCGAATGTGGAAGAGTGAACAGGTACGTGTGTTCGTATTGCCTGGACGATCCAGCCTTAATCAGTAGGCATTACTAAGGCCTACAGCTCTGAGGTGTTGTTACGCGAGCAGGTTGCTTCGCCAGGGGATCGTGTCCAATGTCCATTTTTATGTTTGAGTTATCTCAACATAATATGTTCCTTTTATTCCTAAGAACTCTAACTCGAGCACTGTGAGTAGGAAGAATATTGCGAGGCATTAAAAAGATGCCCATCATTCGTAGATGTTGCTTATTTGAGGTGCACATTACTGGTTCGATGGATCCTAATTTGGATAGGAGAAGAGGGCGTCAAGATTGGGAGTAAGCCACCTTTTCCGAGATTTGGCATTAGCTGGTCTGGTCTCCCACGTTGTCACTCATGAGTGTTTGAGTTTGAGAGAGATAAGAAGGTTGTACTCTGGTAGTCTGGGAGTGAGAGCAGAAGAAAGAGTTACCTCCCATGGTAGTTAGTGTCCATTACTGGCAATAGTGCACCGTTGGTGATTCTCGGCTCGGGGATTGTCGCAACCAGCATAGGCGGTCTACAGCACGGCTATTGTCATCGGAATACATGGTGCAGACTCAAGGAACTCGAATCGTAAGATCTCGCTGCCCAGGTATTAACAATAACCAGAACTCGGCAGCTTACTCCTTTTGAAAGGTCGGGAGCGAAGGGAGGGCTATAGCAGTGGCGTTATAATAGGAGCCACGCAAAAGAACGTACCTATTCTTAGTGTGATCTATGGGTCTATGCAGCTTGAGGGCTAAGTAATATACGACGGCGACGTCGCCTTCCTTGCCGTTGCCGTTACCGTTGTTGTCATCCCCGTCTCGTCGCGATGTTTCGTCTGTACTTCGTCGGAATTTTTGACTGGCATTAGGCGTGCCCCTGCAGGCCGCGCACCATAGAAAATAGTGGCGTCCGTTGAATTCCGCCGGCTGCCGACTACTCTACTACACATCTCCACGTGGCAACTTTAGAATATAAAATACTGAAATTTATCTGCCTGGTTTTCGCTGCTTGTATTTCGAAGAAGGAGCAGTCCCATTCAGATTTTGACTTTAATTTCCGCGCCCTTCTAACGATACACAGTGTATTGAGTGATTTATTTAATTTATTAATTTATATATATAAATTTGCGCAAGACATAAATCGACGATTTCGGTGGAAAATACCGTCGGGTGTCTATATTTTGATAAAATAAAATAAAGTTTTCAATATGTCTCCTGACCCTTCCTATAAACCCCATGTATTACCCGTGTATTACCGTTGATCTCTCGGGTTATAAAAGCCACTGCTCGAGTCCATCAACTTTTTGAGCCATCACACAAAAATACGCGGAGGCACAATCAATCCAAATCAAAGCACTATAAGACATGGACGATATCACTGGCCTGCACTCTGCAATCATGTGGGAACCCCTTCACCGTCAGTGCATGGTCTACCTGATCACCACCTTCCTTTGGCTGACACTAAGAATAGAAGCATCTATCTGCTGGGAAACCCACGCCGAGGGCCCTAACCTTGCTCAAGACGGTATGTGAAACCCGCCATGACCGTACATCTTGCGCTCGTTCACCAACCGAGGCGAGAATAAGCGCATTTGAGCTGAAGTGTCTCTAGAACCTGGTTTAAGCTCAAACCCCTATCAACCGTACTTCGTGCTGCAGAGTACTGGGCCTACGGTTCCGGTTGAAACTCTTGTCCACCAAGGCTTTCATGATGCCAGTATTGCCCAAGCCGGTATGTGAAAGTATATTCTTGCAGAGTGTAAATACCTACACTTACATGCCTCCAGGACATGTCGTAACGCCCGACTGCTATCAGCCCCGCGCTGCGCTACAAAGTATTGAGTCCATGATACCAGCAGATATTCTCGCCCTCCAAAGCTTTCATGAACTGAGCTTTGCCCAAGACAGTATGTAGAACCATCAGTGTCTATTCGCCCGTTATAAGAACATCAGTACTCACTGGGCTTGCTGTAGTGCTAGACATTTATCAACCCTACGCTGCAATACAGAGCGCTGGGCCTGTGGTACCACTCGAAGCATTGGCCGTCCAGTATATTACTCTAGACGACGAAGACCTGAACGAGTGTCATGAATTTTTGGTTTTTCCTGAGGAACCCCTCTGCGGGGACCCAGAGATGGCCAAAGGCTTGGCAGATCCCCTTACCAGTGAAGCGGATGAAGTCGGCCACACAAATGCTGCTGAGTCAGTTCTTAACAGCACGCATACGAAGATGGATACCAGTTTTGTCACTCGTGCAGGCCACTCACAACCTCTTGTAGGAGCGGCTAGCCTCGCTACGAACTCTATACAGCCAACATCACACGCTTTTGGTTCTTATGCGCGTCATAATCACGAATGTGTAGAATGTGGTCACTTGTATGATCGAGTTCAACGCGCTCGGGACTGCGCGAACAGGGACAGAGGCCTGACGCCCTACGTCTGCGGTGCCCGGTGTGGAAGATTGAGATGGTACGGTTGTTCAAGTTATACACCAGAGGGGCCGACGCTGATCCGTGGACAGCACCAAAGCCTACAGCTTTGAAGCATTGTTACGCGAGCACCTTGCCTCGCTAGGGAATCGTGTCCAGTGTTCACAGTGGTACGTATATCCCATTCTGAACTTGAATTTTCTTCTAGCTTACTCTCAGTCACTCTAGCTTGAGCACTGTGAGTAGGAAAAACATAGCGAGACATCGAAAAGAGGTCCATTATTCGTAAATGTTGCTTTATTGGATATTATTAGAGCGCTTTTAAATATTATAGTGTTAATTGGTATTTGCGATGACACTAAAATCGATGGCAATAGTGGAGTCTGAGTCCGCCATGCATTTCACCACCATCGGCAATATGCCACCGATATCTTCAATACTGTGAGGTGTCCATAGCTAGGCTCAAATCGACATTGGGCAGCTCAATTGAACCATGCGGTCGCTAAGAAAATAATTACGTGGGTAAAGTACAGGACCCACTTTTGACTCGTTCAATCTTTTTCTCTAAATGTGGTTCAAGTTGTGTTCATGATTCGTGATGTGCTATTTCATACTCTCTCTGTCGTCAATATACGTCTCCTGCCTTGCGGGAGACTTCCGTGGGGTCTAGTTAGGAAATGGAGGCGGAACAGTGGAGGCTAGATAGCAATTTGTAGACTCGATCAAACCAGACGGTCGATTATTGATCATCTTTGATTCAAATGGACGGGTGAAAGTCGCTATCCCGTCGAACTTGACCGGTATAGGGCGGAGGACAAGACTTGTTAATTCCCTCATGCTGGCGGGTAAATCGACAGGTCCGGCCAGGCCGAATATAGTTCATAGGGGCCTTGAGAATATCAGGTGACTTTCTGGCAATAGTGATAAACTACATTCTAGTTCGAACAACCATCGTTTTCATCTCAGGCATCCATTACACCATCAAAATGCACCTCGAACACACATGCAACATCTACGAATGATGGACCTCTTTTCGATGTCTCGCTATATTCTTCCTACTCACGATATTCGAGCTGGAGTGATCGGGGGTAAGAAAGAAGAACACGTCTGGAATAGTACAAACGTACCAGTGTGGACACTGGACACAGTTCTCTGACGAAGCAATATGCTCGCTTAGCAATACTTCAGAGCTATAGGCTTTAGTGCTACATACTGATTAACACTGGGCCCGTTAGGCAATATGAACACACACCAGTTCATTCTCCCGCATCGACTACTACAGACATAAGGCGTCAGGCCTCTATCTCTGTTTGCACAATCGCGGGCTCGCTGCGCCCGATCGTACCAGTGGCGACATACTACACACTCGTACTTATATCGGCGACGTGTATGGGAGGTAGAAGCCTGTGGCGCCGCCTGTACAGAGTCCGTGAACGGGCCGGCTGCGTCTACGAGAGTATCCGGTTGGGTCTCTGTACTGGTGTCGAGATCGGTATCTCCCTTCACTGGCGTGATGAGAGGTATCGGCTCGACAGCATTTTGGCTCCCGAATGAACCCGCCCCATCTGCAAGGAGGTCTGCCAAGCTTATGGCCATCTCTGGGTCCTTGTGAACGAGATCATCATAAAGAGCAAGGCAATCCTTGCATCTATCCATGTCTTCGTAGTCTGGAACGATGTACGGGATGCCGAGAGTCTCAGTTGACACTGTAGGCTCATTCCTCTGTAGCGCAACGTTGGGTTGATAGAAGTCCGGCGTTATAGCGATTCCTGACAATATGTGAGTGCTGATACACTGACACTCTGTGATAAAATACAGATGATCAATACCACATACCGTCTTGGGCGAGGTTGGGGTCATGAAAGCCTTGGTGAGCAAGAGTTCCCGATGGAACCATAGGCCCAATGCTTTGTAGCACGACGTAGGGTTGATAGAGGTTCGAGGTTACATCAAATTCTGGCGACACTTTAGCGTTTATCCTTGCCTCCACTGGTGAGGGAGCACAAGGTGTTGGTGATGGCTGACTTGACATACCGTCTTGGACGAGGTTGGGATCCTGGGAATAAAATGCCCAGTAGCCGGGTGTTTCTATTCGTAGCGTTAGCGAAAGAGGACATTGTGGGTTCAGGTAGGCATGCACTGACGATGGAGGGGGTGCGACATCATTGTAGAGTGCAAGTCAGCGATATTTTCCAGGTCTTATAATGATTTTCATTGCATTGACTGTGCCTCCTCGTATTATTATCAGCCTCCTTTTTTCTTTTTGAGATTGAATTGGGTCGTCCACCGTTTTTGAGCCGAGGGGTCTTAAGCCCTCTCCGGCCGTTTAGAGTGGGGATCTGCCCCTCTTTGGCGCAGAAACATCCAACTTTGACGCCACCAGGAACAGGCGCTACGAAGCTCTAGAAGAACGGGCGGCTACTGGAGTACGGAGCGGAGCAATTCCGGCAGGGGCCCAGTCGCAGTTTGATTGGCCCGCTATTGGCCGAGCTTATGTGGGTATACGTACTTTCAATCATGTGTGTACTTTTCGACACCACCAAATTGTAACCTCGTGGTTGTAGTTGGCAAAGTTCTCGTAGATTGCTCATCAGCCTGATATCTGTTCTCCGTCCAGGCATTCCTCTAGTGATCTGGCACTCGGCACGTGAATCGGTTGTTGTGGGCGATTGGTTCGGGTTCTGGAAACTGGAAGCGTAGAGTGTGAACGACGGCGCCATTGAGTTGTTGCTGTTATTACTGGCTATCCGCCATCCTTCGTCTTCTCAGAATGCAAACGGTTGACGGAAGTGGCACGCGAAATGATTGATTGGCGTATTGCATGTCCGAGTCAGGATGGCAGTAATAGGTCCGCAGTGTTGGACTGGGATTTCGACCTTGCTTTGTCAGCCGCCGCCGTTCTCCACTCGCCTCTCCTTCTCTCGTTGCGGCCAATAACCAACTTGATCTTCAACTGTTCACACTATTTTGACTTCTATTTATGTCAAATGCTGGCGGTCATGGACCATCTCATACAACCGCCCGATGCTTTATCCTTTACTTGGCCAATCTGAGGTTGTTTTTATTTTATTTTCTGCATACAGCGATAGCTCAACTTGATAGTGCTACTTGAGTAACTAGCACCAAATTCACGCGAATACAGCCCATAGATGCCTTGGGTATCGGGTAGAGTGGGCGGCACACCGCCGATAGTGATGAACTATACCATCGACCGCACATCTACCGTCGTTTTCATCCTGGACATCCATCATACCCTTAAACGCGTCTCATGTAAAACAAAATCTACGAATGGTGGACCTCCTTTCGATGCCTTGCTATGTTCTTCCTACTCACGATGCTCAAACTAGTGACGGGAGTAAGAAGAGAATTTCAAGTTTGGAATAGGATGCACCATTGTGGACACTGGACGCGATTCCGCGGCGAAGCGATATGCTCGCGTAACAGTGCCTCGAAGCTGTAAGCTTTGGTACTATCCACCGATTAGCGCTGATCTCTCTGAGCAATCTAAGCACGCACCAATTCATTCTCCCGCATCGAGAACCACAGACGTATGGCTTCCGGCCGTTGTCTCTGTTAGCGCAGTCATCGGCGCGTTGAGCTCGATCATAGGAGTGACCACACACTGTGCACTCGTACTTATATGTGCGATGTGCATGGGAGCTACCACCCGACTGTGTCACTTGTACGGGGTCCGTAGAGGGGCTGGTCGCGCTTGCGAGAGAATCCGGTTGGGTCCCTACGCTGATGACAAAACGGTCATCTACCTCCATCTGCGTCCTCGAAGGTGTTGGGTCAACTGCATTTGGGTGCCCGACTTCATCTGCGCCGTTCGCAAGGAGATCTGCCAAGCTTATGGCCATCTCCGGATAACTACGTATGAGGTCGTCATAAAGAGTAAGGCACTCATTACACTCGACTCCCTCATCGTTTTCGAGAGTAGTGTACGCGGGGGCGAGAGTTCCGACTGGTACCACAGGCGTAACGCTCTGTGGCACCAAGCAGGGTTGATAGAGGCCTGGCGTTCCAGTAATTCCTGGGGATCTTTGAGTTCAAATACGTTCATCCTCGGTTTTACAGGCGAACAAGCGCAAGAGGGATGATGGCAGATTTCACATACCACTTTGGGCGAGGCTGGGACCTTTGGGGTGAATTGCCCAGCAATTCGGTGTTTCTATTCCTAGCTTCAGCGAAGTGATAGGTGAGGGCTAGGTAGATCATGCACTGACGATGAAAAGGGCACCACATTTTTGAGGGCTGGCCAGTGATATCCTCCATGTCTTATATTGTTTTGATTGTATTAATTGTGCCTCCTCGTATTGTTCTCTTGATATATACCATTTGTGGCGTCTGGAACTTGTCCGATAGTGATGGAGTATCTTAGCGCGTCAGTAGTTGTCCGGACAATGACGGCGCACTCATGGACCAATAGTCTTTCGCCCATGGCACTGCCACTGCCTCCCTTAACAGGGTGTTCAGCCTTCTTTGCGACCCCCCGTAGGTCATGCCCTATCCACCGCCAGGCACCTAGGTTCAATTCAATCGTCCTGACCCAGGCATCTTACGTAATGCTAAATCATCCTTTACACATAGGCAGCTGACATCGATTTTTGCAAACAACAGCAAACCGACCGGTGATAGTGCCATTTGGCTATGGAACATTATACTCACGCATTTTGAGTCAAATGGCAGAGATGTAGTTCATAGGTACCTCAGATATTGCGACCAGTGGTGAACTACAAATGTGGACCGTACAATAGCCACCGTTTTCATCTCAAGTATCCATCGCACTAGTAAACGCAGCTCAAATAAGCAGCATCCATTTACGAATGGTGGACAGCTTTTTGATGCCTCGCTCTATTTTTCCTACTAACCGTCTTCAAGCTAGAGCGATCGGGAATATGAGGAGAGTTTCAAGTTTGGAGTGGGGAAAACCTACCAATGTGGAAACCGGACACGATTCCCTGGCGAAGCAACATGCTCGCGTAACAACACCTCAGAGCTGTAGGCTTTGGTGCTGTCGACTGATCAGAATCGTCTCCTCCGGGAAAGTTAAACACACACCAGTTCACTCTTCCGCATTCGGTGCCACAGACGTACGGTGTCAGGCCTCTGTCTCTGTTCGCGCAGTCGCGGGCGCGCTGAACCCGATCATAAAGGTGGCCACATACTATGCAGTAGTAGTTATATCTACGGCGTGCATGTGATTTGGAGGCGGGCGGCGTCGCAAGCACGGGGTCTGAAGAAGGGCTGGCTGCTCTTTCCGGTTGAGCCTCCACACTGGTGGCGAGATTGGTATCTGGCTCCACCTGTGTAGTAGTATGAGCCGACTCGATAGAATTTGGACCCCCGACTGTGTCTCCCCCACTCGCAAAGAGGTTAGTCCAGCTTATGGCCATCTCTGGATCCTTTTGGACGAGCTCATCATAAAGGGCAAGGCACTCTTTGCATCCATTCGTGTCTTCACTGGCTGGAGTGATATACGGGATGCCGAGAGTTTCGGTTAGTCCTGTAGGTCCAGTGTTCTGCGACGCAGCGTAGGGTTGATGGAGGTCCGGCGTCACAGTAAGTTCTGGAGACGTTTAATTACATGTTTTTATATGTTTTAAGATGCTGATGACTTATTTTACATACCGTATTGGGCCAGAGTGTCTGGGGGAGCGAGGGTTCGGAGTGGTACCCTAGTCTCATTGCCCTGTAGCACATCGTAAGGCTGATAGTGGTCCAAGCTTAAAGCTAGGAATTCTCAGCCGTGTTTATCCCAGGCGAACAAGCGTAAGAAGGATGGTGATGGCCGATATCACATACCTGCGTGGACGAGGTGGGGACTTTGAGAATGAACTATCCAGCAGTTAAGTGTTTCTATTTCTAGCTTCAGTAAAGGGGAGTATGAAGATCAGGTGGACTGTGCACTGACGATGAAGGGGACACCACATTTTGGCACAGAAGGTAGCCCAGGGATTATGTCCTCGATGCCTTATACTGTTTTTATTGTATTGGTTGTGCCTCCTCGTATTACTTTCGTGATATTACCCTGTTGTGGCGTCTGTAAGATTGTTGCCCATTCTCTCCCAAGTCTCCATGCGCCAGTTGCTGTGGCTGAGGCTGAGGGGCACCTCACTATTCAGTTTTAACCCACTTTTAACACCGGGAATCGGGTCGAGCTTATCCCCTATTCAGTTTTCTTCTTCCATGTTCACGTTTCCCCCCGCTACGCAATTTCTCCTTTTCTCCTCCTTCACGGTTTCGCTCCCCATTACTCGGTTTCTTTTTTCCTTTTCTTGACGGTTTCCCGGTATTCAATTTCCTTTCCTCTTCCTTTACGTTTCCCCCCGTATTCATCTCCCTTCTTCCTTCTGGCTTTTGCTCGATCAGGCGATTGTTCGGGGCAAAAAAATTGCAAGGGTTGTATCAAATCCATTCTCCCTCCTGGGCGCGCGCGGCTCGGCGAGCCAGTTGCCCGAGGACAAACCTAAAAGTCAACATCTTTTGTTATTATAAGAGGAGTGCAAAGCATTCCGGCTCTACTCGTCGCCATGAAGATTATGAGCAATCCCTCTTTGATCTCCCAGCTTTCAGCACCCAAAAAGATGGCCCCTCGTAAGCCCTACATCATCCATCGGCATGCAACTGGAATGTCCTCCTGAAAATCCCCAATTACACACTTTTAACTGAAGGCGCCATTATTCCCATGATTGCCTTTATTTAAAGGAAGTTTTCTAAAGTGATGTACTGCAGCCGGAGTTATCAAGCTGCGAATTATGCTCACCCTCACTGTGTCATCGGCCATCCTGCTTCTTCTCCTTCAGCTCTCGATACCGTTTGATGGCCTTTTCTCTCTCCACTTCCATCATTCTCTTTTGCTCGGGTGAAATGATATCATTTTTCCCAAATACTTCTCCGCCTTTCTTAGTTTTCTGCAATACTTTGTTCTTCTTCAGTAGTGCTTGTAAGTCTGGAGGAGCCGCAACAATATCGTTTAGACGTTTCGGCTTCTGCGAAGATACGGAGTCGAACTCCGTTTTGCCTTTGGGAGCAGTTGGTACTATAGGGGTGTCCGGTCCATTTCGACCACGAGCGTCCTTTCCACTGGGAGGAGCTAAAGGTGTAGCTGAGCCTTCCTGTGTTTTTCCCTTAGTATCTTTTTGCGTTTCAGCGGTAGATTTTGCTTCTTTGCGTGCGGCCCTCTCCTCCTTTTCAACGGCATTCTGCCGTCTTGCGTTTGCTTGTCCCGTTTGAACTGCTAGCCGCATTTGAGGACGCATATTGTCCTCTACTCGTCTATCATTAACGTATGCATCAGTTTTATCTAACATTTAATAAACAAGGCGAGATAAAAACGTACCGATTAAAGCTTCCAAGACTCTCTCCTGGCTGTTCACGAGTCAATATGAATATGACACAGTAACCGATTAGTAGAATGTCATACAGCGTGGATATTTCTTACGAACCAAAAGGTGTAAAGGGGCTTCACCATCCGCAATCTTTCTCCTCTTTCGTTGCCCAGCACCCGGATCTTTACTATCACCTTCTCCATTCCGTTTTCTTTTCTTGTATTCGCTGCGCACGGATGAGGCGTTCAACACCCGAGCAAACGATTTTGGGATTGGTTCAGTTTCAAGAGCGGTATGAGAGCCGTGAGGGGCAAGGTCGTTGCCTCTTTGAGAGTCAACGGCATAGATTTGGTGAGATTGAGTGGTTTAGTGTTCGAAAAAGCGACAAATTTGATGAATGCAAGTCAGAAAGGTTTTTTTCTCAATACTCTTTGCTGCCAGCTTACTTTGAGCGGCGCTCATCTTGTCGAGCGGAATGCTTTGCCTTCTTATGCGGCATTCGGGACCGACGTAAAGGCGAGAG